>SNQJ01S0051400.1:0-18861 GCA_010110895.2 Picea sitchensis | reverse complement strand
CCAAATGGTACCCCTACCCCTTCTTTTATAGGCTAGAAGGAGCTAGGGTTTTGGACGAACCCTCGGCCATGCATGGCCGGGAGTTTCAGTTAACTCACCCATAGCTTTTTGTTCCATCGACAACTTTCCTTTTTTCGTGCTTTTGTAGGTACACGTGGGCTGTTGTGAGTCATCCAGTGTGTACACGTGTGTAGTAATGGGTTAGGGCGCGTGGACCTTTACACAAGAGGATTTTCAAAGAGTTGTTTAGAAGAGTTTTGGCAAAGAAGGGAAATGAGTTGGCCTGATGTCAGGTAAGCATATGTGGTGCAATTTAGGGTTATAACAGTAAGGGATGTGTTGCGACAAAGAATAACACAAAGTCAATATGAAGAGCATCCAAAACATAAATTGGAAATTACACAAATAGAATTGTTCAATAAGTTCAAAGAGAAATACAGTTAAGTTAAAATGTCCATTAATACATTTTTGCAACAAAAACCATGGTATGTTAAACCCATCACTGTTCATGACACTTGTTGTTGTCATTATCATGTGGAATTTGAGTTATATTATGACGCTTTTCTTGATTTTGATAAAACATTTTGGGCAAGTTCACCTCCTCCTTCCATAATCTGTGCCTTTATATCCCAAATTCTATGTGAAAGAGAATAATTATTTTACCAAAAAAAATGTGTTGGTGGAAATAAATGTGATCACTGTGGAAATATATCTTTATTTCACTCCAAGTATCATATTGATATGAATGATCAATCCTTGTCCAATATAACAGGGAATTGGAAGAGATATGAAAATATCAATGTTACTGCTCCAAATTCTTCAAATGTTATTTCCAAAAGGATTGATTTTCAAGAGGACAAGATCTTTGTGATAGAATTTTTGAATAAGTTTGAAAACGAAATTTATAAATACACCAAAAATGTTGGACAATTGATTTGGACAGTTGGTTGTCATTGATGTCAACCCTTGGAGAGGTCCAAAGATGTTGAAAATTTGATTGAAATTTGTATGATTAAGATTGATGATGATTTATTTGGATACGTTTGATGTAGTCTACATGTATCCCCATAGGTGTGGTTATGGGACCCAAATTTTATTGAGGAATAATGACATGAAGAAAAATGAAATTGCAGGTAAGACTATCATAGATGAATAATACATGTCATGTCATTTCCGGTGATATGTGGAACACCATGTGGTTCCTCACAGTTAGGGAGATATGACCTTGTGAAGTCAGAAGCCCCGAAGAGTGTTCAAGAAGCCCCTAGTTGGTCACATGTCTTGGTGAAAGGGTAAAATGGTTGTAACAAGAAACCACTAAAATAAGGAAAAAGGTTAGCGCAAGTATAAATAAACCTCAAAGATTCTCTCATTTACACACACACACTTACATTGAATATCTATCTTATGAGTGTTATGTTATATCTTTTGGTAAATCTATTAGTGAATCTGAGGTTGAATCCGACGACAATTTCCTCATACGATGAAGGATTTTTAAGGAGAGAAAGTTTCAAAGTTTCAGAAAATTGGAAACCCTAGTTTTCTGAGGTTATATATGGGCTGCAGAACACTAGGTTGCATACATACACGGTCTGCAGAAGGCCAAGTCGCATACATCCACGGGAAGTAGGAGGACAGGTCGCGTACATCCACGCGAAGTAGGAGGATAGGTCACAGATCTAAGAAAAAGTTTTGAAGAAGAATGTTTGGTTGAGTTGCAACAAGGTTTGATGGTATAACACAGTTTCTATAGGATCTGAGATGGCATGCTTCAGGTTTTCATGTGTAAAGGTATGTTTTACATGTGTTTGTTTGAGGCTTGTTTCATGGATGGTATGGCACATGCTTAAGGAATGTCTTGGAACCCTTGTGGTACATGGTACATGGTACATGGTTGCATATGGTTGAGGTGATATTATTACATGCTTGAGACATACCCTTGGTACTTGGTATATGGTTGTTATGGTTTATTATCTGAGGCACATATTTGTGATATTGGCATATACATGAGGCTTATCTTATGGCACATGGTATGATTGAGAGTGATATGATATATAGTTGATATACATTTCATGGTATATGGTATGTTACTGGTGTTGATGCACATGGTTGGGATATGGTATGATACATGATACGATACATGATTGATGTACATGGTTGATATATGGTATGGTACATGATTGGTACTTGGTATGGTGTTAATGTACATGGTTGATGGTTGAGGCATATGGTACATGTTATGGTGTATGGTTGATGTATAGTTTGGCACAAGTGTTGGTGCATGGTTGATGCACGATTTAGTACAAGTGTTGGTGCATGGTTTGGTACAGGTGTTGGTGCATGGTTGATGCACTTGGTGTGGTACACGATTGATGTTTGGTATGGTACATGTTGATGGTTTGGTACATGCTTTGGTACATGGTTGAGACACATACCCTGTGATGGTATTTTAGTGATCTTGGTACATGCTTGGTAGAGGCATGTGTTGGTGATGTTGTACATCTAGTTGAGAGGTGTCCTTGGTATATGATCCATGTGAGAGGATCTGGTTGAGTATCAATGACAATGATAGGTTGGATACGGTGACAGGTTGACATGTTATAGGTTGATGTGACAATGACAGTGATTGTGGTAGTGAAAATTGGTCTACATTTATATTTCAGGGAGGCAGGATGGGGCAAGGAAAGAAGGTTGTAGCCTCCTTCCGGTTTGAGCCAGAGAATTAGGGAGTTGAATATTCCTTCAGGTTGGAGCCTGAGAACTAGGTGGTTGTAGCCACCTTCCAGTTGGAGACAAAGAACCCAAGAGGTTGTAGCCTCCTTTTGGTTGGAGACAGTGAATTCATGGATTTGTAGCTTCCTTCAGGTTGGAACCTAAGAATAGGGGGTTGTAGCCTCCTTCTAGTTGCAGCTGGAGAATTTAGAATTTGGTGCTTCCTATGAATGAATTCTTGACATATATAAGAAAACATTATGTGGTTTTCTCCCATTTGGGTTTCAACGTAAATACTGGTGTATTGTGTATTTGATGTGATGTTATTGATGTGATTCTTCTTATGATTATATGCTGATGATATATATTGAATGCAATCATAGATGATACATTGATGATAAACTATTGAACATTGTTGTTAAAGTGAAAGAATATATATTGTGGTTAAAAGTGGTATAAAGTGATCATACTGATTCACCCCCCCCTCTCAGTATTCCAACATAACATTTACATAGAGATCGATGGAAAGACCTACAATTCAAACAATCCTGTGAAAATTTTTCAGCTAGGAAAATTTTGTCAGTGGTTGATTTTGCAGAGAATTGTACATTTGATGCACAAAGAGAAATACAGAGTGAATATTATCATTCTGATAAAGTCTCTATACTTGTCCACATTCTATATAGACATAATCAACATAGTGTTTATAACATAGAAAACACCAATGAGAATCGACATGTCGTTAAAGAATATCACTTTTATATAAGTGATGAATATACACATGATACTCATTATGTATAACATTATTTTGATAAACAATATGATTCATTGAAAGCCCGTGGGATCAAATATGTTCAACATTGGATATGGTCATATGGATGTGCAGTTCAATTCAAATCTTCACAATCATTCTATTGGTTGTGTCATATTCATAAGAAATCAAACATTAAACATTGTTGGAATTTATTCGAGACTGGTTATGGGAAAGCAGAGCATGACGATGCAGGGCCATGTGTAAAACGAGCACTTCGAAGGCATCTGATGGACCATTATGTCAATCTATATGTATCTTCTGATCATATTGTTCATTGGTGCCAAGAAAATCTAAGCCACGAACATAATCCATTAAGGGATGTGCGTAGGTGTGTGTATATACATATTGTACATGTATGAAAGTTCTTAATTTATCAATATTTTTTCTTGAGTTAACACACACACACACACACACACACACACATTGACATTAATTTACTTTTAATAAATTATTTTTGAACCATGCACACATTTTTGGCATATTGGAATCCAATATGTAGATAGATCAATCCAATATGAAGCCAATACAATACATGGGACTAGAAAATTGCATTCAATTAAAACAAAAGCCTACCAAAATGTGTATGCATTTGATAAAATGAATGCATCTTATATTTGTTCAATTTGCATAGAGGACACAAAATCCAATGAGATTTGTGAAAATGAAATGGGAAAATATGTTAAAGCTTGGGAACATATATAAATTAATACAAAAGGGAAAATCCAACTTGCAAGCTTAGAGAAGATGGAATAAAATAACACTACAGTGTCAACTAATGGTGATAGAGTTTCCAATCTTGTTAGAGAAGGTAAAATGCTACAATTGTTCAAAATATTTTTTATGTTTAAACATTACATAGATGTACGTACTAGATATAAAATATATAAATTATACTTTATAGTACATAATTGTGCATGTTGATCTAACGATTTTCTTGTTGGCATATGAGGTGTTATTTGTAGAAGATGTATTTTCTGTGGTTGCACTTGTAGACAATGATGATAATGTTAAATATTATTTGATGCGGTGCATGGAAAGAAATACGATAACGATTTTATATATGAAAGATGATCCATCATACTAAAAGACTATTTTTTTCAAGAAACCCATGAAACCAAAAGTCATGTTCACTTTCAATTCTATTAGTTAGATGTCATAAAATGCCATTATAGTCATTTGGTATGTGCAACACACATAAATTTAGTAGAGTTTCAATCAAAGAAAAAATCGAAAGCTAGAAAATGGAAAATGACAAAAGTCGATCATGAATGAATAATTTAAGATGACATACCATTACGATGTTTGTAAACAACATTCCATTTTTTTTTTTGCATTGAAAGTACATTTATATGGATATGTAGGATTCCATATTGTTTGGTTTACTTTTGTGGTCCATTCAAATAAAGTTATTTTTTATTAATTGTTGTACTATTTTTTAAACAAGTTTGCACATAAAACTAGATCTCTATTGGTTGTCAAAATTATAAAATATTCGGGTCCCCATATGTCCGCCAGACCACTTAAGGGATGAGATGACATGATATGGATTTTCTGATCATGCCTCAAATAACTAGATAATAAATACATGTCTTAAATAGATAATATGCTAGTTTCAATTTTAAGTGTACTTGTATGAAATGATTTTGAGTTAGAAATGGAGATCTCAAACATATTTCCATCTCACATATATCTCTTAGTTTATATTCCAAATCATGCTACAATGAAATCATGGCCTACAATGTTTGGGGGGGTCAAATTTAATAGATGATAGAAGGTATGTCAAGTAATATTTGTAACTTAGAATTTTTGTACATTACTTGTAGAACTTGCAAGAAATCACTACTGTACCATGTCATTTGTATTGAAACTAGGATCTAGTGAAATATTTTAAAGTTTTTTATATCATTATTGTACCGTGTCATTTGTATTGAAACTGAGATCTAGTGCAATATTTTGTATGTTTATCTAGTTTTTATAGAAGACTTATTTGATTGTAGTAGAATAAAGAACATCTTATATGCCTCTACTAATCAAACTATTTGTGATAGTTTTCCAACAATTTTTCTAGGTTTTAGGGTCAATATATCATATGAGACTATGATTTGTGTGCAAAAACATGTACCAAATGAAAATGTTGATCAATATGACACAGCCTTGGAAGTGCCACTGTTTAAAGTATCAATTATTTATCCCAAACTATCATGTGCCTGTTACACTATGAACATTATCCCCTACAATAAATGATTACAATGTATCTCCATTATCATTATCATGCATTCTCTTTATTAATTTATCAATATCCATTCATGCATCTAGAACATTATTCAAAGAATATTCCCAAACTGTGTATTAGTGGACATACATTCCCTTTGAAGATTTAAAGCAGGGCCTCATAAGGTTGTAAAAGAGAATCTATGATTATAAAATTATGGAACAAATAACTTGGTGAGGTGTATAACATGCACATGAAAAATTAAAGTCTACTTCTAAAATCTTGCAAGTGGAACTTTTCAAAGCTCCATTCTAATCCCCAGGGAGCAAGTAGAGGGTGTAAATCCCACAAGATAGAGAAGATTTTGGCATTATAAGAGGAATCACAAAGAACTAGTGTTATGCTTGAGATTGCTAATTAAAATTCTATTATCAATGTTGTTTGCAAGAAAGGTAGGATATAGAATGCAAGCAACCTCTTTAAATATGCTTTGGAGTTTGGACAAATGTTTGGTTTTAGGTGTGATTATATGCAAGCCATAGACCAAAGGAAATTTACAAGCAACAATATACATGAGATCTAATGCAAGCATGCTATTGTCTTTAGAAAGAGGATTGTCTAAGAGTTTCTTGCACTACCCATTAGGTTTGCATAGTGTCTCCTGATGAAATGCTTATTCTACATATGAACAATAGCCCAACCCTTGTATAGTGGAACATTACATTAAGTGAAAAACATTGTATTGTAAATGTTGATGCAAATGTTAATGTTAGTACCAAGCTCAAAGATTGTTTTTATTACTGTATATGGTGATCAATGACAACCCTTTTAAAGGCATTCTTGATGAACTATGTTTTCCCTTTGTTCTAGTGAGATGTGACTATGAAATATTAAAACATTTATTCATATATTAAAATTTTCCAACACTACACTACTATATATTCTATATAATAAATCTTGATAACAATATGAAAATGCCATGTGTAATACCCCTATGATGAAACCCAAATTGTAAATGCAAATGTACCTAAGCTAGTGAGCTGTCTTATATCATTTTACGTGCACCTTCCATGGTATAGTGCGCACATGTACCGCACACTAAAATTATGAAGTGTGCACATTCCAAGATACCACGCACAACAAACTTAAGTGCACACAATTTTGAGGCCATAGAGCCTTTTGTGTATATGTTGTGTTTTATAGGTTGGTGAGCCAGTTATTATAAGCTAGGAGCCTTATGTGTTGAATTAGGTAGGATAGCCTAGATGCTAAAGGCCAGTGAGCCTATTTTTGTATATGTCTTATCATTAATATAATACATTGCTGCGTGTAGACCGACCACGATAAAAGAGTATGGGGGACTAAACACCCCTAGTTAGGGAAAGGGGGGGATAAAATTAAGGAAAAGGGATAAGCTAGGGAGCTTAAGCCAAAAATGAATATTATATTAATATTCCTTAAAGTATAAAGTATGGATAATTATTTTATTCTAAAGTTATAAGGATGTGGACAAGTGGGCCAAAGTAGTCCTCAAGATGACAAGTGTCAAGATGGGGACATGCATACATATAATTTGGGCTTAGTTCATTTGCCATGCATTCATTCCATCATCATTCAAAGACTCATTCAACTGTCCACTGTACCTTTCTGTTGCTATCATTGTACCTGTACCCGTACCCGTTCATGTACTTGTACCTGGTTAGCTTAGGAGATGGACTTAAGAAGCGGGTTTTCAGGCCCATGGGAGATTGAAGAGGCAGGTTGTCAGGCTCATGAGCGATTTCTCTCTAGGTGAGAGAATTGTTGGGAATTGATTTTCGTGCCAAACTGCAGCTACAAGGCTCTGAGACTTCATGTTCGGCCTGTTGCTAAAGCCCTGGAAGGGAAGCATGGGGAAGCTGAAGGATTGTTGAGCAAAGAAGGGGCACACTTCTTGGGGTGGGACATGCATGTGGGGAATAAGAGACTGTAGGCTGTTAGTTTGAGTTGGCACCTGTGACAAAATATTTCCTGTTGTCTGAGATACATCAGCCTGGTTAGGAATCCCTTTACCCGGGTGGAGTTTAGTCCCAACTCGGGGGTGACTCACTGCTGAGAGTGATGAGCAACATGGTCTAAGGCTGGGAGGTTCATTGAAGGTCTGCACACAGTTGGTGATATTTTTACCAAGATAAGTGTCAATTGTGTGTTAAATTACATGCTGCATTATTATTTATGTGTTTATTTTTATGGGTTTTACTTGTGTGTGGTTTATACTTGTCTTTATATTTATGGGTATTTCCTGTCTATGTTGCATGTATATGTTTACTGTTATTTCTGTATGAATCTATGCATTTACATAATGTGTTTGTCTATTTTAAGTTTTATATATAAAGTTTCGCATATATGTATATATGAATTTTTGTGTGTATATGTTTTAATTTGCATACACTTCGAAAATTTATACATGGCATAGCCCAATTGAATGATGGGGATGCTACAATATGGTATAAGAGCTCCAGTTTTCAACACCGAGTTTGGATGGGACGAGAAAGTTGAATTGAAGTGAAATTTCACAGAGAATTGATTTCAAAGCGACCAAATTTCAAGTTACAGAGCGTCCATGGTAAAGATTAGAAGCAATTGTGTAGAATTGGGAAAAGCCCCAATTTATGTTGTTAAATTCATGGGAAATTTGAGAAATTTGGCCAAGTGGTGAGATATTCTTAATTTAATATCTGTTCTAGCAAATTCAAACCTGGAATTGGTCGAATTTGAAGTTATAGGGAAGCCATGACAGATGGAGTGAGATTAGTTGATTAAAATTCTCAATCCTTGAATTGAGTTTGGGAAAAATTCATTCCAGGAATGTCAACCAACAAGGATTTGTTGTTGCGGAGGTTGAATTGGTGTTATTAGGGTGAAATTGAACAAATTTCATAGTTGTAGAATTTCTATGAGGAAAATTGGGAAAAAGTTAGGCAAAAGCCCCAATTTCTGCAGCAAAATTCACGAGGAATTGATACGCATAAAAATGAATGTGCGTAGGTGTGCACATTAAAAATGCACGATGCATAGTGAAAATCTTGTGATGAGTGGAAAATAAGGGTGCATGGCTACACACACTAAAACTTGGCGCTGCACAGTGCAGAGTGGTAATGCACGAAAAATAATGGTGCGCGGGTGTGCATACTTAAATTTGGTGTTGCGCGGTGCAGAGTGGTAATGCACGAAAAATATTGGAGTGTAGTGTGCACACTTAAAATTGGCGCTGCGTGGTGCATAGTGGCAATGCGTGGAAAATATTGGCGCACGGGTGTGTGCACTTAAATTTGGCGTTGCGTGGTGCAGAATGGTAATGCGCGAAAAATATTGGTTCGCGAGTGTGCACACTAAATTTATCATTGCGCGGTGCAGATTGAGTGGTGCATGTGTAATACTGGAATCCGCGGTGTGCGCACGCATAATAATGGTACACATGGTGTGCACAATATTGGCAGAGCGCAGGGGAATCTTGTTGGTGCGCGTGCAATGTAGGTATATGTTGTCGAGTGACAATTTAATTAATGGTGTGCGCAAAGTACTGGTGTGTGGTGAGGGCGTACTAAACTTTGGCACAATGCAACACATAGAGTGAAATGCGTGCGTAATATTAACGCGTGACACAAAAATTGCGCGCAACAGGTATTAGTGCATGAACCAAAATTGTGCGTGGTAGATATTGGCACACGACACAAAAGTAGTGCGCACCATTTATTGGCACGAAAAAGAAGTGATCCACATTGGTTACAGGTGCTCAGAGCATGCACTACCTTATGGTGTTGTTGAACATGCTAAATATGGGTGTGCATGTTCAAATTTGTGTGCGTGAAGTCGTTTGGATGGTGTACAAGAGCAGAAAACCAGTGAATTTCTATGACATTTTATACTGTTTGAAGGTCATCTTTTTGCAACGTTTTTTTGAGGCCCTAAACATCGTTTTTAGCTACTCAAAAACCTTGAGAAATCTTTGTCTCTGTAGCTAAAATGAAATATCCTGGAGAGATATTTCTAATGGTGTAAACCGTTCGTCAAATAGAGCTTTTATGAGGAAGTTACAGGACAAACAATGGAGGGTAAATTTTAAGACCCAACTAACTTCGAAGGGCCATAACTTTATGCTCCAGAATCAGATTGAGGCGTAGGAGCAGTCTATGGAAAAATATTAAACCATAGAAGGTAGTCCTAGATCTGAATTAAAATTCTGTGCATGTTAAATTTTTTTAAGACAACACAGAAGGTACCTGTAGCATTCCTGACCAAAAACATTGATTGGCCTAGAAATTCAACAGGCTATAACTAGCAGCCCAGAACACAGAAAGAGGTAAAACTTGGACAGACTATCCAAAATATGTGTATGAAGAAAAAAAATTAGCTCTTACCAAAACTCCAATAGAGTAGGTGAAAAAAATGCATAATTACATTGCAAATTTGCACCAAGTTGAAGTGTGAACATGAGAAAATAATGGACAATTTTCAAATGACCATAAATTTCTGCTCAAGACTCATAATTGAGAAAGAGAGTAGTCATTAGAAAGGTCTTGGATAGATGAGTCTAATTATACACACATAAAATTGATTTGGGTAGTTAATTTTCACAAGATATTATAAGAAGGAGTTATGATGCATTATTGGAACACAATTGTACATAATTTCATAAATTTGTTAAATTATTTAGCCTAACAAATTTTGTTGGCTGCACATTTTTGCAGAGTTAAAAACTTTTAGTTCTTAAGAGTTGAGAAGGTGGAAATTTAGTTAAGTATAAGCAGAGGTACTTAGAGAAAGAGTGATATGAAAAAAATATTTCATAAAATGATCAAAAGCCAAGACTACAAAATGTTAAGGTATGAATCTGGGTGCAGCCATAAAGTCTTGGGAAGCCACTTCAAGAAGTCTATTCATGTTAGTCAAGTACTCAATGGAATCTGGGAAAAGGAATAGATCATGTAGTGAATGAATTAGTGAAAGTACATTCACTCCCAAAGAAGCCAATATACAGATTAAGCAATACATTGGAGTCAGATCTATTATAAAAGGATTTGACTATGAGAATGATAGTAATCAGATAAAGAAAGAGGCTTGATGCATACATGGATAAAGAGTGCATCATATCCATGGATTAGCTATGCAATTATAGAGTAATGCTTCCCTTATGGTTATCAGAGTGCACAGTGGAAGCATGGTATGAAGGGAATCACTTCAAGGGTAAAGAAATGAAGGTGCACATAAGTAAGGAGTGTTGGTTGAGGCACATGTGCATCAATATGGCATGATGGAAGGGGATTATGCATATCAGGTTGAAATCAGATTGGTCAAGACATGAGAAAGTAATAGTCATCAAGAAAATCCAAGTGTTGATATGATCAGATAAGGAGGGGATAAATCAATTACCTCAAGAAGGAAGTTGGTGTTAACTATCCAAGGTTACTCAGAAAACATGATTGGAATTATAATTGGGTCATGTAGGAGTTGGATCAAAGGGATCCAAATAATAGTGGAATGCTGAAAATTAATATCAGCATAATATGTAGTTGCAAGTCCATGAACATCCTAGGATAATGGAAGAAGAAATCACGAGGTAGATATAAAGCTAATGGGAATGCAAGACAACACTCCAGGAGGGAAATCAAGAATAGTAGAGGATGGTTGATGTATTCCAAAGGTATTGAAGATATTACCACAATAGCATGGATATGTCAAAGCCAAGAGAGACTTAAAAGTGAAATGAATCTCTGTAAAGAGTTAGTAAGGAACCATGAAGAAGAAAATGGTTCTATGCATGGTTTTGAATGAAAAAGAGATGGTCCCTGAGGAGAATCCATCTCCAGTGGCATAAAGCCATGAGTGATATTTCCAGGGGGTGGAAGTATCACTTGAAATTATGATGGTAAATTAAAAGTAGTATTAAGTACTTTTAATTAATTTTATGCAGCTAGAGAAGGAGGCATATGTGCATCCTTACAGTATGCTAGATATGGGATATGCAAGCCCGGTGAGGCTAGTTGGGAAGGATAAGAGAAGAGTGGAAGAAAAATAAAATACTAAAGTATTAAGTCAAGAAAGAGCTGAAGTAGTTCAGTCCAAAAAGTAAATGGATGTTGAAGATCCAAAGTCTATAAGACAACATGATTGGAATTATAATTCATCATAATTCATCAAAGTATGATTTGAGATAGATGGATCCAAGAATTAAATAAAAGATGAAGGTTAATATTAGTTTAGTATTTGGATGGAAATACAGAGGCAACCAAGAGTGATTTGGCTAGAAAATGCCCATGTCAGAAATAATCATGCACAGTGGTTATAGTGAAGAGCACATGAATATTCAGGAATCTGAAAGAATTGAAGACTTCTCGGATAAACATGGAAAAGTGATACAAAGAGAAATAAGTTGCTGCAATTACTGTAGCAACAAGTATATTATGGCTTGTTGGGACATCCATAAAGTGAGAATGCTTCCATGTTTGCAAGTGTTTCTCATGATGTTGTTGCATATGGAAGGAAGAAACACAAAGTTGGAATGTTGATTATAAGACTGATAAAGAGGCATGAGAGATTCTACTGTCATCAACTAATTTGGTAGAATTAAATTCGTTTAATGGGAACTATGTAGGTAAGTATTTCTCTTTTTAAATTATGTTGCACAATTTCCAAAGGGAAATTCAGGTAAGAATTTCCCCAAATTGATTTTTTATAATACACAGTATGGTATTGTTTAAGTGCAATAACATGAATAAGTTACCACTAGGTGTGGTAAAGGCTAGAGGCCTGTTATAATTATCAAATATTTTTAGCTTTTGAATGCACACACTGACATAGTAGCATGCCATGTTAATTTGGTTATGAGGTAATAACCAAAGAAATAAAAGATGAGAACTTGTTATAGGAATGATGCTAGGAAAGCTAGTCATGTATGAGACCAGGACATGGTTGGATATGGAAAGGTATGGATATAGAAAGGTTATGTACCACACAAATACCCAATGAGATTCCTACCTTTAAATAAAAATTGGTATGCAACCTTTTTGCTAACACTAATGAACACCACATAATTGTATTCTTGGTGTAGTGTTCGGGTCGAAAAGGAAGGCATCCAAGTAATTGAGAAGACAATGGGAAGTGTGTGGAGAATGTGTCAAGACATTGGTGAGATTTACAATTTATGGATGGTGAGATACATGACTTAGATAAAGATCATTATGAAAATCAATGCAAAGATGCATTGAATAGATATGCATTGAGAGTGGCACTCAAGCCTAGTAAGTGGCAGAGTTGCACTCATACATAATAGAATTGTATAATTAAATGCATTTGCTGAATGCATTTTGTGAGTGCATGCATATATATTATTGCATGGAAATAATTATACTAATGGCTGAAATGTTGCTAACTCATGGAATTGAGAACATTTCAGGAGTTGTTAGACCTTGCAACAGGAAAGTTGCAAGTCAGGTAGTCACAAGAATAGTGACTACATAAAATTTTATGTTCAAAAAATTGAAATAATGAACTTACTGTTATTAATTGTGAACAAGCATATACATAGAATGATGAGTCATTCTATCTAATAAATTGTTTGGTAATTGTGATTGGATTGCTTGGTGTAGGAAATTCTAAGATCACTGCATAAGGTTTTTGTACATATTGCAATTAAAATATGATGTACATGAAATACTGACAATCTGTTGGTTGTATGAAAGATAGAATCATTGTAGGAAAAATGGTATTCAACATGGTGCTTGCTGAAATCCAGAAAGAAGACTACATCCTATTATTGCAACAATGATGACAAATTTATGAAATAAAATTTCATATTTTGGGAAAAGTCGAATTCCTTATGAAATTAATTTGATTTCTAAAATGGAATTTTTATAATGTTCTATCATGATAACTACATGTGTGTGATGCAGATGAGATAATCTTGATTAAAGTTGGAATGTTGGGAAAGAACAACTACTGTTGAGGACACTAAATCCCTATAATTGTAGAACATTGGTGGGGTTCTGGTAATGGGTTAGAGCTCTCCTTATGTGTGAAAGCCTTGGCAAGATGGATCATTGAAGGACTGCATAGCAGTGAAGGGATGCCTGAGCCTGGAAGGGTGAGTGAAACAAGGAGGAGGCAACCCAATGATGCTTATGGCATGATAGAAACCATAAGGAGGGTGTATCAAATGGAACAATGAGCTAAATTATTCCTGAAAGCATCTCTATGGAGTAGAACAATTGACTTACAGTTGTAGTATGAATACCAAAATTGGTGCTGGAAAGTAGAGCACCAGATGGATATCAAGCTTCCAATAGCTAAATCTTGGAGATTTTTAAAGAATTTGAATGGTACATGGTATATAATGCACTGAGGATAGTGCATAAATAAGGGGAGGGGATTGTAATACCCCTAGGTTCAACCCCAAATTGTAAATGAAAATGTACTTAAGCCGGTGATATGTTTTATATCATTTTACATGCATGTTCCATGGTATAGTGCACACAGTTACTGCACACTAAAATGATCAAGTGTGCACATTCCAAGATACCTCGCACAACAAACTTAAGTGTGCACGATTTTGAGGCTAGGGAGCCTTTTGTGAATATGTTGTGTTTTACAGGTTGGTGAGCAAGTTATTATAAGCTAGGAGGCTTATGTGTTGAATTAGGCTGGAGAGCCTAGATACTAAAGGCCAGTAAGCCTATTTTTGTATATGTCTTATCATTAATATAATACATGGCTGCGTGTAGACCGACCACGATAAAAGAGTATGGGGGACTAAACTCCACTAGTTAGGGAAAGGGGGGGATAAATATTAAGGAAAAGGGATAAGCTAGGGATCTTAAGCCAAAAAGGAATATTATATTAATATCCCTTAAAGTATAAAGTATGGATAATTATTTTATCCTAAAGTTCTAAGGATGGGGACAAGTGGGCCAAAGTATTCCTCAACATGATAAGTGTCAAGTTGGGGACATGCATACATATAGTTTGGCTTAGTTCATTTGCCATGCATTCATTCCATATTCATTCAGAGACTCATTCAACTATCCACCGTACCTTTCTGTTACTATCATTGTACATGTACCTGGTTAGCTTAGGAGTTGGACTGAAGAAGGGGGTTTTTAGGCCCGTGGGAGATTGAAGAGGCAGGTTGTTAGGCCCATGAGAAATTTCTCTCTAGGTGATAGAATTGATTTCCCGAGTGTACCAAACTGCAGCTACAGGGCTTTGAGACTTCCTGTCCGACTTGTTGCTGAAGCCCTGGAAGGGAAGTGGGGCAACCGAAGGACTATTGAGAAGAGAAGGGGCACACTTCCTGGGGTGGGACAAGAATATGAAGAATGAGGGACTGTAGGTTGTTAGTTTGAGTTGGCACATGTGATAGAGTCTTTCCTATTGTCTGAGATACATCATCCTGGTTAGGAATCCCTTTACCGGGGTGGAGTTTAGTCCTAGCTCGAGGGTGACCCACTATTGAGAGTGATGAGCAGTGTGGTATAAGGCTGTGAGGTTTGTGGAAGGTCTGCACGCAGTTGGTGATATTTTTACCAAGATAAGTTTCAATGGTGTGTTAAATTACATGTTGCATTATTATTTATGTGTTTATTTTTATGGGTTTTTCTTGTGTGTGGTTTATACCTATCTTTATATTTATGGGTATTTATTGTCTATGCTGCATGTATATGTTTACTATTATTTTTGTATGAATATGTGCATTTACAAAATGTATTTGTCTGTTTTAAGTTTTATATATAAAGTTCCACAAGAGTTTCTATGTGTATATGTTTTAATTTGCATACAGTTCAAAATTTTTTGTGTGGCATAGCCCATTTGGATGCTGGGGATGTTACACCATGTGTGTACTTGAGAAATGATTCTAGTATTGTGAACTATAGGGAACTAATTGTTCAGGGTTGAAAGGGTACTGGATTTGGTTCACATTACAATGAAGTGATATGAAGTCTTGTGCACCTATGGTATTTAGAAGTGTTTTCAGCTTATGTATTGATGATTTTTCCACGGTATTATGGAACTAGATTTGTTTAGGCATAACTATTTTTTTTTGTAGCCTATAGATTAGAATTCAAACAATATACAACAAACAAGCTACAAAATACACCTACTCCGAAAAACACAAACACAATTTTTATTTCTAAAAACCTCATATTACTAAAGTTTTACTTTCGCTATCTAGGTTTTACTACTTATTATTAATACATTTCTCCACTGCAACAATAATGGCAATATGGAGATTACATACCATTATCCAATGAATGATATGTGTTCTTAATTATTAGTTTTCTATCAAAATGGAGGAGATTATAGACCGGTAGCCAATGAATGAACTAACAAAATAGATGTATGAATGAGATGTGGTTTTTATTATTAGTTTTCTATCAAAATGGATGTATAAACAATATGTGTCCTTAATTATTAGTTCTAAAGATGGAGGTTATAGATCATTGGCCCGTAGAATGAACTAACAGAAGAGATGTCATGAGACCTCTCTCCTTGAGGCCTCTCCACCTCACTATACATTTACGAGAATATGTGATAGATGGTGGGGATGACATGCATATTTGTAGTTTCTCACTTTTAAGGGTGTAACATATAAATTGACATTAAATTTTCAAAGTGTGTAATTGTGCAAGTTGCACAATTTGCATCAAACTCACATGTGTGTATGTATATCTCTATATAAAAGTATTGCTATCTTCATAGTTAATTTTCAAACAATTTACTGATCATAATATCATATACTTAACATAGCCATTTAAAATTTGAAATTATAATTTATTGATAATCTACATTTATTAACGAATTCATTTGTCAATTATCATATACAGAAAATTTCCTAACAATTGTATGTAATAGAATGATAAATATAAACTATTGTACAAAATTCTCTATTTAATAAATATAAACTATTGTATAATTTCCTACATTGAACCTAAGGACACTTTAATAATTGTCCTTCTAAGAATTAGGTTTGAACTTATGATGAATTTTCAACCTCTAAATCAATAAGCGAGGTCCATAGCAAATATAAATACTAGAACCATAATCCTATATTACAAGTTTGGAAGCTATTGATTATACTGATTATTTATTTCTATGTTAGCTTTCTTTTTGTTTGAATAACATAGTTTTAAATGTTTTCTTTCATGTTCAAGGTAATAATGATACATTTAAAAATAGATGATAGTAACAATAATAATTTATTTATTTCACCTCTAGAATTTTAAATAATTTTTTTCCAGGTTACAAAGTTCAAGGAAAACCTTTCACTACTCATTTCGAGGATGGTATCCAAGGTAAACCCTAGAATCTTCAAGGTACAAGGTTGGTTAACAACAAGGCTCTAAGCCATTGGCTGGAATCCATAACAATAATATACCAGTTAATAAATCAACACATCACTTGTTGGAACTGAAACTGGGTGGAGAGGATAACAAGCATTCCTCCCAACCACTTAAACTAAACCCAATTGACATCATAATTTTAAATCATTTACCAAAAAACTTTAAATTATCCAACATAATCTAAAATTAAAATTCCTCAACAATCATCTATTACTTGTACAATGTTTTATTCAATAATTCATCCCTAATAATAGGATACCTTACAACTAAGACATGTGGTATTTGTTNTGAGTGTGGGGATCTTTTTCCCAAAACTTCCCTCTTACACAAAACTCCTTAATTAACATTCGACATTTAATCATTACTCATTGTTGTCATTAATAATCAGTTAGATGTGAACACATATCAACAACATATATCAGCAATATATCATCAACAAATCATCTCCACAAGGAACACAAAGAACACAAGATGTATGTACACATTTTCTTTTTATTATGGACTTCAATTCAAGGGTTTTTCAACAAAAATTGAATAGAGTACAACTCTACAAGAGTACAAGCTCTATAATGCAAGACTCAGCTTACACCCTCAGCACCAACTGAGATGAGGTAACAATCCTCAACATATATCAATCTGTACCATAAACAAGTGCATCAACCATGCACCAACCTATGCCAAACAACCTGTAATCAACCTGTACCATAAACAAGTGCATCCAACTATGTACCAAGTATATACCAATCATGTTTCAACTAATAATCAACAATGACTCATCAATATGTACCAACATAATCAACTATAAACCTCATGTATGTGCCAACTCATCAACTGTTTGTCTCAACCATGACTAATTTTGGATTAGTCAACAACCCTAACTTGAAATAATCATAACTTTGTACCTGTAATGAATAAATATATGAAACTGATACACATATTATTTAGTGTTTTTTATTCAATTTCTCCAGGTGTCACTACTTGGAACCTCTCATAAAAGGAGTTATAGCAAAAATGACACACCTTGTTGAATTCTGGCTTATTTTAGAGAGAAACCTTGTAGAGCGTGCCTCACAAGAAATATTTGTTGAATCGTTATGAAACTATTACAAAGCATATTGTAGACTATAATATAACCAACACAATTGGTCTCACTGAATTTGGATCTGTTATGAAGAAGTTATGACATTTGTACCTGAAACACCTGTTTTAGACTAGTTTCAGGACTAGCCACACACCCTATTTTCCACGGAGTGTATCTCCAAAAATACAACGAACCAAAAGAATTTTTTTTTACCACAGATACTTAGATATGTTTCCTCAATGTCATATCAATATAATGGTCTGAATCATTATATAAATTTTTTTATTATGAAAATGGTGAGATGACCTGTAAATAACATACCTTAGAAAGCATCATGAAAAAAAATTATCCTCCCTTGAATTCCGATCCTCTTTTCTTCACCTTCCCTTTGAAATTTGGCTTAGATATCCTTTGGTTACCTCAGTCACCTATATTTATTCAATATGCTCAAGTGTTCCACACCAAAAATTCTCAAGTGTTCCACACCAAAAATGCTCAAGAAGCTCTCACTAGAAGCTCTCCACCAATACTCCAAAAGATATTCTCACAAGAAGCTCTCCATTGATCCACAAAAAGGATGATCTACAAGAGACCATTGCTATCTTATTTATACTTTCATCCTCTAGGTCACTTGACCCATTTCTAGGTCACTTAACCTATTTTCCTT
>SNQJ01S0051399.1:21015-46226 GCA_010110895.2 Picea sitchensis | reverse complement strand
GATGACCGTTTTGATTATTAGTACATGCACGAGATTTGCATGTACTAGCTACACATGCATTTCTTGTACATATACACTAGTATGTATGAGCTTTCTTGACTTACTTACTGATAATGTCAGTTACTTGCTATAAATGTGTGAACCATGCTCTTTTCCTTTGTACCGTAAGATACCTTAACTTCGGGACGAAGTTTCCTGAAGGGTGGGTGTATGTAATGACCCTAGATGGATAAATGTCTAAGAATTATAAAGTAAAACTAATTAGTGGATTAATTTTGTTAACAAGGTATTAATTAAACAAAGATGATTTAATGATACCAATTAAGTAAGTTATCTTTTAATTAAAGGTTATAATTGTGATTAATTAATTAATAATTTAATTGCAGATTACATTTAATGCCATGAGAAATAAATTTAAGAGATCAATGATATATGTTATAAAATGGTTGCGTATGCAACAAGGGATAGCCTAAGAATCCCGAGAAGATAAAACATTAAAGGAAGGATTAGGGAGAGGGATGAGGGCAGGTAAGGAAGTAAAGGCATGGGTCAGTGAAGGAGGAATAAGGAAGGGGATGAGGTTTACGTGAGGGGCATGGGATGGAGGATGGATTCTGGGAGGACTGTGAGATTTGCAGGGAGAAGTAGAGTTCTGGCTGTGGCACTTTTGATCAGTTGAGGCATCGGGTTGTTGGAGGTTTTGGGCACGGGGGCCAGGGTATCCGTAGATATCCTGGAGCTAGGTAGTTTTCTTAGTTGGCAGGGAGGACAGTAGGTTTGGGCAGTTATTCTTTGTTTGTGGTTGGATTGGTTTGTGTATCAGGTAGCAGGAAGGCAACAGCGAGGCAGCAAGGCAACATAAATTAGCATCAGAACCAGGTAATTTGTTAAACTATGTGTTTATTTCATTATGCCATGAAATCAACCATGTGTATTATTTCATTATGCCACGAAATCATTATTCATTGATAAATTTGCTATCGAAGTCGCTATTATGAAGATTGTTGTTATGTTATGAAGTTATTATCTCAGTTCATGAAATAAAATTGCTTATGGAAGTAAAATGATGCTTAGAAATATTTGGTTGTTGCCAAATTTTGTGAAATAGATTGGGTTCCATGTAGTTCATCTAACAATTAATCAATGACGGGAATAGAGAAAATTATCCCATTAGTGATCTTGTTGAGCTCTCTATACTTACACACATACGCCATGAGTTATCTTTTCTTGGAATACCATTACCACTGGTGCAAAGTAAGAAATTTAATAGGGTCTAATAATGCCATTCTCTAACATTTCTTCAACCATGCGCTCAATTTCACTCTTTTGGGCATAAGGGTATATGTATGGCCTGATGTTGGGAGGAACACTCCCAGGAATTAGGTCAATTTCATGATCATGATTGAGGGTGGAAGACCTTGGGAATATCTTCAAATACCTTTGAATGCTTATTAATGATCCCTTGAGATCTTGAGGAATAGATGGCTTAGATGTTTGAACATCTAGTGAGCATAGTTGTGCAATAATGCCTTGATGCCCCCTTTTCAATCATTTTTCACGCCATTAGAGCTTATCACCTTTTATCGGGTTTCCCTGTGATACCTCTTAACTCAATTTCTTTTCCTTCCAATGAAATTTCATGAAAATTTCTTGAAAAATTAAAAGCCATTGTTCCTAGAATGATTGTAACCATTGGATTCCTTTTGTACAACATCATCACCACCCATGGGTATATATAAATCATTGGACTATTCATTACATATATTCCCATGTAAGATTTCGATCTTATTGCATTTTCCTACAATTGATAGTTCCCTCCATCTGCAATCATTACTTGAAACTCTGGCGTCTGTAGTACAAAGAAATTGAGAGATTGGCTAATTTATAGTGAATGAAATTATGAGTACTGGTCATAATCAATTAGCACTATTGCCTTTTTCTTTTGATGTATCCTCTGATCTTGAGGGTTTGAGGAGTGCTAATTCCAACCAATGCATTACACCATATCGCGGGAGTCAACTCTTCCTGTGACCTAAATTGTTTTCAATGCTTTGAGATGGTTCTTCTTCTTCTTCTTCTTCTTCTTCTTCTTCCTCTTCACAATCTATGTAGAATAATTCCTTTTCACCACACTTATGTCCCCCACTGCATTCTTTCCATTACAATTAAAGCATAAACCTTTTTCTTTTCTTTTCCTCCAATTGTTGAGGTGTCAACCTTGTAGGTTGAGGTGTTTTGTAGCTGGTTATATTCTCTATAGATGTTGGGATTTCATCCTTCTAGTAGCCATAGCCATATTTTACTTTCAACATTTATTGCCACCTTTTAAATGCATTCTCCAATGATTTGTTCCCAAAGGCAACCCTCATATTGAATGTTATCCTTTAAAGTTCCTATGAATAATACATCAATCAAGTGCTCATATCGAATATATGTTACCTTTATATCTATCAATTTTTGGAAAGTTCTCAATGTGCTCTGTAAACTGAACCCTTTTTTGAGATTTATAATTCTGGCTAAAGAAGGTATTGCCCTTGTATCCCTCATAGTGTGCTATCATTTCTTTCTCGCAAATCACTCATCACAATTTTCACATGGACAATTTTCACGAAATAAACGATAGCACACTATGATGATACAAATTGGTTGGGTTCTAAAGATAAAGAAGAAATTTGTACCTTTTAAAAAGGTGGCACATTATGTATATCAAAGAATTGCTCCATCTCGGTATCTATGTGATTGGGTCCGCCATCAAACTCTCATATCGATCTTAGGAACGGTTGGTCTTCAACCCAAAGTTGGAATTTCTACATTCTCTGATTCACCTTCCTTGTGTCCCTCATCATGAATTTCATGGGATACATTTTCAATTTCAGTTGTCCTCTCATTAAGGAAATTTTTCAATCCTTCCATGATCTCCCTTTTAAACCTCCATCATCTCTCTTGTAGTTCATATTTTGTTATTGTCTTCTTTTGTAAATAATTTATGTCCCTACATTTCTTTTCACCTTCATCAAGATTCCATGTAGGATTATCTAGAGGTTTATTTGGTGTAGAAGTTCCCTTTGGGTGGCATGTTGGCCAAGTATCACTTTGAACCTTTGATTTTGAGGTGGTATTGCTAGACAATATTTCTTCTAAGAGTATCTCCAAAGTTTCCTTTGGGTATGAAACTTTATTTTTTATTTCTATGATATTTCTTCTATAATGCCACGTGTCTGATCAAAATTGATGTGCCAAGTGGAATTTACTAAGCTTCCACAACTTGCTGATTGGCCTTTCTAGAAGATGTCATTTGTATAGTGTGCCACACACAAAATTATTGATATAAAAATTCCCACACTCATACCAGAAATACTACATACCATCCACTATCCAATGCAACCAGCCTCACCAATTTGATACCTAGAATAAGCATATTTTTACCTAGAACATCTTCTTGAGACTAGTCAATAGGACTAGTCGATACCCTATCTTCCACAAAGTGTATCTAAAATGTTAGATCTAATCTTAAGCTGAACGCTTTACCATAGATACCTTACTAATTTCTCGGTGGAATATCCTCCGATTTCGTGGTCTAAACTTTACATAAATAATTTTATAGCTAAAATTCTGCAATGACTCAATTCAAGATGATTCCAAACACTATCTTGCACATGTTGTATCTACAAATTATAAGGCCTGTGGAGCTGAAATTTTAACCCAACGTATCTTGATCCATCCGCTAAATATCCTCCAAGCCATTCCTTCGAAACATTGTATAAAATTATATAGAAAATTCCAAGGGTGTCTCGATGTAGCAATAAACCCCAAGACCTTGAGTCGACACCATATGTTAAGAACCAAATATCAATATAGCATGAAAAACCCTTTAATAAGTACTCAACGCCTGAAAAGAGAGAGGGGAAGAGGGGATGAGAAAGAGAAACAGATCGGAGTTAATTCTCCCAATGACACGTAACCCCTGAAACCATGGTTGGATTAAGGGAACGCCCTTTGAGGAATTAACTCCCATGCAACTTGGTTCCCCGCGATATCGGTTGTCCATTGATATCTCTCTCCAATGAGATCCAATGGTTGGGACCTTAAACCTTGCTTCCTTTTCATCAAACAAACCTTGTTCACCTATCCTCCGATCCAACAATATCAGATCTCTCCTGATCCTATAATGGCTATCACTCCGACTGGTGGGAAGGTCACGATCCTTCAACCCCTTACAACGGATCTCTAACGCTCTATCTCCTACATAGATTCAACAACACCATTCCTCCTCGAACCACCTTGCAAGGTCGTGAAGTTCAATCTCGACCACTTAGACTTTGACGGTAACGTGACTCGGCCCATATCGTCTCTCAACCAAGGTAGCTCTAATACCAAACTATAACATACCCAAATTTCACCACAGGTTGGGGCATGCCACCTTCAAGCCCTCCCTTGGACTTCTTTCTCTTAACAATACCTTTTTAAAATTTGCTGACGCATAAAATAAAAGACTTTAAAGACATGCACAACAATATCCAACAAGCATGCATAATCTAAGATTTAGTTAAACGACAATTAAAATACATAGCGGAATGCATTCATACACATATAATAATATCACAACAGAGCACTTATATTTATAAAAAGGTGACAAATAACCGGACCTGCACTGCTGACGCTCCAACCACATAGACACCATTACTCCAAATCTCAACAATAGTGTCACCCTCGAGCCGTGGCTATGAATCCACAAGGATGGTTCCAGGGTGTCACTTAGCTTCTCAAACCATTCAACGCTTAAGCTCTCATAGTTTTCTCCAACACTCACAACAATCCAGTACCCAACTCTCTTTTACCCAACGCAAACACCCAAGAGAATGAACTCCACCCTTCTCTTCCACACAACCCCTAAGGAAGTCCTTCTCCTTATTCGAGCATCCAGCACAACTGGTCCAAAAACTCAATGTTGGAACTCTTAGGAATCAAAGCTGTGAAGATCGATGGACACAGGCCAACGCATATCACACATGCAGGCCCCAAGTCATGGCTAGATTTCACTAGTGACCCTTACAGCCTAACCATCCCATGGATAATTCTCAGCAGTTCCTTTCCCTTACCAAAGCCAAGACACGTGTGAGGATGGATCAATGGATGGGTAAGTGAGTGTATGAAAGTGAGTGATGGAAAGAAAGGGATAACGCATGAGGACTCGGGAGGATGAGGATCCAATGACCAACCACTCAACCCCACTATCGACCACAAGGATGGGTTTAAGTGCTTGGGGGAAATCACAAGAAACTCTTGGCCTTCCCAAGAAGCTCACATAACTTATCCCCTCCCTTAGACAAAAGGGTATTAAAATAGGAGATAAACATTTAGCCCCTCAAGCCCCTCTTGTGGAATCATAGCCCCCTATAACTCAGGTCCAGATCATTCGAAACCAACAATAGGTTTATTATTAATAATGATCAAAACATCACATTTCTCTCAAGATAATCGGGCCCCTTAATAATTGTTTGGGAAACTCAGCCTCTCAGCATAGTAACAATACATTATTTAAAATGGGGGTTTAAACCAGGGGTGCTACGCAGGAGAGAGAGATATGGGAAGATACAGTGAGCTAGAGAGAGACAAGCAGAGAGAGGTAAAGAGAGAAGGAGGAAAGGGGAAGGAGAGAGGGAAGGGAGGTAGGGAGAGAGAGTGTGTGTGGAGAGAGAGAAAAATAGATGGAAGGAAGGAAAAAGGGAGGGAGAGAGAGGTGGCAATCTGGGGGGGTCTAGGAAGGGGAGAGAGAGAGAGGAAGGGAGAGAGAGAGGTAAAGAGAGATATGGGGAATAGGTGGGGAGACAAAGGAAAGAGGAGAGGGAAAATGGCAGAGGGGTGAAAGAGAGAGGGAGAGGGGGAGATAGAAAGGAGTGGAGAAAGCAGGTGTGTGTGTGTGTGTGTGTGTGGAGAGAGAGAGAGGAGAGGAGAAGAGGATGAGAAAGAGAAATAGATGGAGGGAGAGAGAGGAGGGTGGTGGAGGATAGAGAGAGAGGGGGGAGAGTGGGGAAAGAGTGAGCGGAGTGGGAGAGAGAGAGAAAGAGACAGTGGATGGTGGATGAGGAGACATGGGTAAAATGTAGGAGAGAGAGAAGGAGGGAGGGAGAGAGAGAGGGGAGTGAGAGGTGAAAGTGAGATTGAGAGAGAGAGGGAGGAGGAGAAAGAGGTAAATAGAGAGAGAGAGAGAGAGGGTGGGAGAGCAAGGGATATGGAAGAGGGAAAAAGGAGAAAGGGAGATAGGTGAAAAGGGGTAGGAGATAAATATATGAGTAAGAGGGAGATAGAGATAGAGAGAGAGATGGGAGGATATATGGAGCTAGAGAGACAAAGGAGAGAGGCAAAGAGAGAATGAGGGAGAAAGGAAAAGGAGAGGAGAGGGAGAGTGTTAGAGAGAGAAAGAGGAGGGAAAGAAAATGGAGGGAGAGAGTGTGGCACCAAGGGTGAGGTAGGGAAGGGGAGAGAGAAGGAGAGGAAGGAGAGAGAGGCAACACAGAGATGGCACAGGGGAGACAAAGGGAAAAGAGGGAGAGAGGGGAAAGGGGTAGAGGGGGGGAGAGAGAGGAGAGGGGAGACAAAAAAAGGAGGATAAAGGTGTGTGTGTGTGTGTGTGTGTGGAGAGAGAGAGAGAGAGAGAGAGAGAGAGAGAGGGGGAGGAGGGAGGATGAGAGAGGGAGGAGTGAAAGAGAGAGGAGGAGGGAGGGAGGGAGGAGAGGAGGGAGGGGAGGAGGGATAGTGAGTGAGATAGGCTGGGAGGGAGAGAGGAGAAACGGAGAGGGAGGGGTACACAGAGGGGACTGTGAGAGGGGTAGATGGGAAGAGAGAGAGAGAGGTTTGAGAGAGGTTGGTAGGAGAAGAGCAAGGAGGGAGGGGGCTGGGAGAGCTAGCAAGAGAGTGAGAGAGAGAGAGAGACGGGGAGGGAGAGGAGCAAAGAGAGAGGTAGAGAGAGAGAGAGAGAGAGAGAGAATGAGTGGAATGCAAGAGAAAGTGGGAGAGAAAAAGAGAGAGTGGGGAGTGAGGGGAAAAGAGGGAGAGAGGGAAGGAGGGGGAGAGGGAGAGAGAGAGAGAGAGAGAGAGAGAGAGAGAGAGAGAGAAGAAGGTGGAGAGAAGACAAAGAGAGTGAGTAGGGTAGAGAGAGGGGGAAACAAATGGGGTAGAAAGATAGGGAAGAAGGAGACAGCAGTACTTGGGAAAAGAGGGGGGAGAAAATGGATGAAAGAGAGGGAGACAATGATTGGAGAGAGAGAGAGGAAATATATATGGAGAGAGAGAGAGAGAGAGAGTTGGGGAAGAGAGGGAGGTAGAGGATATTTCATGTTAACATGAACGTGCACATGTTCTTGTTAATAATAATGGATGTATTTTAGAACGTGTATGTGTTCCTAAAGCTTGCACGCTATTTTTATTTCAATTTGTTTTAGGAACTCACATGCGTTCAGACATAGCTTTCAAGAACGGTGTGTTCTTGAGAACATGCACACGCTCTTGGGAACATGCCTATGTGTCTTGCTTAGTGGAGGTTTGGGGTTTGTCAAACCCGGCCACATCATGAACATGTGCGTGTTCCTAGAAATGTGCACATCGCTCCTGTGAGTGTGCATCCATGCTCACCCCATTGCCACTTTATCTTCCACTAACTATGTGCACTCACACATTATATTCGAGTATTAATTTTTAAATAGCTTGAATATGACATGGAAATCCTAACACATGGTCCATATATGTATATTTACACCATGCATACCTAACCATTTAGTAGTCAGGCCTTGGCCTTGAGCTTCACACATGGGATCGTTATTCGCATATTTACAACATTTACATAGTTTGAGTTAATACATGCCAAGGGTCAAAATTGGGGTATTGCAACTTTCTAAATGTTCTTTTCCGTTATTGTAAGATTGTTACCTTTCCCATTGCTCCAAAAATATTACTATAGTGTAAATATAACATGGTTCTTGGATTCATTAGATTGATTTTTCTATTGTACAAGAAATTTTCTATATGTTCTTTTCACTATATCCCTCATAATCATGTAAATTTTTTTTTCCTTTTATTAACTTCCAACATCGCTCCAAATGAGCTAAGGACCAATTGATTACCATTTACACCCTTTTTAATTTATTTCTTCAAGGGCCTTATGTTCCCTCGTTGTTGTTCATTCAACATATGTGAAATTAAGTGTTTGAAACAAGTTAACTATTGTTATTAAGAAGTACATTATTAGTAACAAGTCAACAAAAAACTCCATGTTGGTCATCTTTTGATTCACCTAATTCCTCTATTTGCAACATTTCCATACATCTTGTGATCATCTTTTTCACTTAGAGAAAATATTCTTATGGAGTTTTTAAAACATTTTACTCTACATGACACATGTTAACCAATACACATGATTTGAATCCATAAATAATTCAAATATATTACTTTTATATTAAAATTTGAAGCAAATCAAACTTTATTCTTTTATGAGATGTGGTTCTCTTGAGCTTGTTACTATAAGTTTTTTTCTCAATCCTCTATAAACCATCTTTTATCAACATAATTTAATATGTAAACTATGAAGTATGTTTTACAAATTAAGAAAAGAATTTTAAATTGAAACTATAACAAGCTCTAAAAATATTTTCATATTGAATAAATAATACACAAGTACAAAACTATAACAAGATTGTAAAATATCTTCTAATTGAGGTGTGCAATATATGCAAATATCTTCTAATTGAGGTGTGTGCAATATATGCAATAATAAATAAATATATATATATATATATATATATATATATATATATATATATATATATATATATATATATATATATATATATGGGTCAATTTATATAGTAACATTACACTCATGTGTTTACATTTGTAGGGAGCAACGTGATCTTAATGCACAACTAGACAAAAATGTTTTTTTTTCCACAGAAATTACTGGATTATATATTAGGTATACATCAAGCATAATATCATCAGATTCAAATTTTAGTTGAAAAACAAGAGCCAAAAAATCATGTCGTGGCTATCCTCAGAATCAGGCAAAGGGCTATCTGTAACTGTGCAGTGTTGTTGTCAGCCGAAGATAGCTTGGGAAATGGTCTGTGTCGAACGCCAACGCAGGAGCGGACTGCCAGTCTCATGGTCACGTCTGTAACTTCGAGAAGTCCTATGAATAGGATCGGAGGCCTCGACCCGAGTTACCAGCCACAATGTCAAAGCCTGGAGGTTGTATACACAAATTCGATCCCAGCACATGCATTAAAACAATAGGACTGTGTACTATTGGTCAATGGAGCAGGAGGAAGAGACACCACTACAAATAGAGTGTCTGTCGTCAATGCCAAATAATGAACAGATCTGTGTAATGTGGAGCTCAATGCGCACAGAAAAGGAAACTGGTGTCAATCTGTTGTTATTCTTCGAAGAGATTGTAGAAGGATGTCGAGCTCTGTGTTCCTCTGTCACAATGGAAGATGGATAGTCTGCCCACCTTTTGTCTGAGGGCTCTCTTGGATAGTGTGTCCGCTACAGAATTGTAGGATCTGGGGAGGTGTCGAAAGGTAATGTCTGTGAAGGTGCGTGCCAGCTGAAGAGTTTTAAGCTTCCATCCTTCAACGTGGATAGAATGAAGCTGACACGATCCATTAATCCAGTCAATTGTAACCTTAGAATCGCCTATGACCTGAAGATGATCAAGGGACCAAGAGGAAGCCAGCAGGAGAGTGGTCCATAAGCCAAGTAACTCGGCTTTAGTATTCGTTCCCATGCCACAACTTAGGGTCCACTTTGTGATCCTCTTCGGGTGAGATTGGAAGGTGCCTCCAGCACCACAACAGAGTCCAGTGGGTTGTGCCGCTCCATCAAAAAAGGCCACCGAGTAGCCTGTCGGAAGTATGTAATCGACCTCTTTGCGCAGATGTGTCAATTCTGGAGGCTGTTGCCAATGGAAGGAGAACTGTGCTCTGTGGCAGACCGCCAGAAAGGATGGGGGAGCATCCTCAAAGAGCGCCCTGTTTCTCTCAAGCCAAATATGCCAGCAAATATGTACAACCAAGGAGGGGGGGGAAGCTTGTACAGTATACCAGGAGTGGAAACAATCAGTAAAGGTGGCACCGGACTAGAGGAAGGGAAGTGAGTGTTGATGCAGGGTGTGCTTCCAGATTTTTTGAGTGAAATCACAGTGAATAAACAGGTGATCAATGTTCTCCGAGTCTCTTCTGTAGAGAACACAAATCCCAGGACCATTCCAACCTCTACGAAGTAGGTTCTCCCAGGTAAGGAGTTTGTCATTGATCCCGAGCCAAAAGAAAAGTTTTAGTTTTAATGGTAGTTGCCAAGACCATAAACCTCGGTGCCACAATGGTTGTGACTCAATCACTCTATCCGGAAGGAGCGCATCATAAACAGTTTTGGCTTCAACAAGCCCTTTGCCATCGCCCCCGGTCCAGGTGAGGGTGTCCCGCTCTGCTGTGAGGGAGAGGCCCGAGCACTTTAATGCAACAGTGAAGGTGTCTAACTCCGAGGCTGCTGAACCGCCGAGGGCCAAGTCGCTGTTGTGCATCCAATGATCGGGGAGAGGATAGACTCGGTTCTCTTTCTTTAGCTGAGAAAGAGTAGTGATATTGTGAGTCAGCAGTAGAGACCGGAGCTGAAGGGACATAATTGAAAGTTCATCTAAGCCTATGAGTTTATCTCTTCCCAATTGGATATCTTTACCTGATCCCAGACTCCAGCGTAATCAATGCAGTATAACCTGTGAGGATGTTACCAAACCCTTCCAGAAGGGAGAGGCCCAATTCTGTATAAGATAAGGTTTTCGAAGCCAATTGTGGAGGGGTTTGTTTCCAAGATATTTGTCCTTGATGATCCGTTGCCAAATGTTGTCGGTTGAAATAGCTCTCCAAAAGGAGCATGCCAATAATGCCTTATTGAAGATGCAAAGATTTTTTAGCCCCCATCCACCCTCCCTTTTCGGCCTAGAGAGTGTCTGCCATCGGCAAAGATGAAAACGTCTATTCCCAACACGGTCATTCCACAGGAAGTTGAAAGATAATCTACGGAGCAGAATAGTGATTTTGGCAGGGATCCGTTCCAGAAGCATCCAGTAAACAGCCAATCTTTGAAGGACCGATTTGACTAAGATGAGCCGTCCCCCCAGAGACAACCATTTGTTGCACCAGAAATCAATTTTACGTTCAAAAGATGACACCAGCCAAGTCCAATCGGAAGCAATGGAGGCTCCCCGTTTTAGATGGTATCCCAAGTAGCTGAATCCTAAGGATAAGTCAATGAAAGTGAAGGGGAAGAGATCTTTAAGAGATGAGAGATCCACCACCGATAGGCCCCAATGATGTACCGAGGACTTCGTGGGGTTGATGGACAGCCCCGAAGCCTTGCAGAAAATCTTAAGTATTTCCGAGAGTGCTGCCCATTCCGACTCATCCGCTTTGGAAAATAAAAGTATGTCATCCACGAACATAAGATGGACGATCCTGTGTAGTCTAGAAACCTGTATGACTGAAATACGGTGCTCAGCCACATTTTTTGTAAGAAGTAGACTCAGTCCTTCCAATACAAGGATAAAGAGATAGGCTGAAAGAGGGCATCCCTGGTGGAGTCCCCTTTCACATTTGAAAAATCTGGTAGTCTCCCCGTTGATCAGAACCGAAAGGTTTGCACTGGAAACGCAGGACATTATCCAGTTTGTGAAGTCTATCCCAAAACCGACCGAGAGGAGGATAAGTCTAAGAAAGTCCCAGTCTACACTGTCAAATGCCTTTTTGAGATCAATTTTCATGATCAACGCCTTTTTCTTTTTATGGAAGATGCTATGGATGCTCTCGTGTGCCACGCCAATGGCATCATGGATCCTTCTTCCCTTCAGAAAACCGAGCTGATTAGGTGAGAGATTCCTTTCCAAGACCGGCTTTAACCATGTGGAGATGATTTTGGCGATGAGCTTGTATACTAAATTACATAAAGAGATCGGTCTGAAATCGTTGAAGGAGGAAGGCTGGTCAATCTTTGAAATTAGCACCAGAAAGGTGGAGTTAAGACTGTTGGAGATTTTCCCTATTATACGCGCGTCCTCAACCATCACAAGAAGGTCTGTTCCGACAAGATCGAAATAATTGGTGAAAAATTCGGCCGTCCAGCCATCCGGGCCCGGACTTTTCTCTTTTTTGAGATGAAAAAGTACATTTTTGAGTTCCGACAGTGTAACTGGAATAAAAAGGTCTGCCGCTTCAGTTGTAGTGACCCAATTAGTGAACAGACTTGCAATGGAAACTTTGTCTGTCATGTGAATCTCATTGTTGGATTTGTAAAATTGTTCAAAGAAGGAGGCCGCTTCCAATTTGAGAGACTCTTGTCCGCGAATGGTTCCTTTAATTGCATGTTCGATGGACCAGATATGCTTTTGATTCCTGTTGAGATTAGCTATTTTGTGGAAATACTTAGTATTGGAGTCGCCCCATTTGAGCCAAGTCGCCCGACTTCTAAGTCGCCAACTTTTTTCTTCATCTAGGAGTATGGCATTCCTTTTCTCCTCCAAATCTATAAGGGAAGCTTCATCATCCAATGAAAGTGCCGCTGTGGAATTTTTGGTGATGAGATCGGTGATCTCTTGCTCCAGTTGAATCAAGGCGAAAGCCTCTGTAACCTGTTTCTGTTTGGACCAGCTTTTGGAAAGCGCTTTTAGTCCAATTAATTTCTTAACAAGTCTGATCTGTGGGTTTAATTCCCTCTGAAACCGTCGATCGCTCCAGGCAGAGTGAACCATTGCAGAGTAATCAGAATAGTCGGCCCAATGGTGGTTATATTTAAATGGAAAGGGCGTTAGACGGACGATTGGATTTAGGGTAAGAGTGATGGCCGCATGATCAGAGATAAAGGGTAGAATGATTCCAGATGATGGGGAGACGGTTGATGTGTAGAATGACTCGGAAATCAGGAAGCGGTCGAGGCGTTTGGCTATGGCTTCAGTGCCCCTCCTCCCATTACGCCAGGTGGGGACAAGGTTGATAGGTAAGACATCGATAAGGTTGTGAGATTTAAAGAGAGCTCTATAAAGATTATAACCGGATCCAGAAATGGAAGTAGATCCCCAATGTTCATCCGATGAGAGGGTGATGTTAAGATCGCCTCCCAGGATGAGATTGGGGAGGTCAAGGATGCCGCTTTGTGCTAGATGGGTCCAAAAGGGAGGTCGATCAAGGCAAGGGCCATAAGTATTTAAAAGATTCAACTCATGGTTAGTAGCAAAACATCTGCCCGTACACAAGATGCCTCCGCAAGTTAGGTAGGAAGTTAGGTTGTAGAGCGCTGGATCCCATGCCACCAGCATACCTCCTGAGGTACGGATAGATCTTAAAGCAGCCGAGACCCAGTGAGGACGGAAACGTTGGAGGAAATCTCTGGCAGAGTGATCAGCAGCGAGTGTTTCTTGAATAAATAGAACATCTGGCTTGGTGTGTTGTAGAAGACCTCGGAATGAAGCAGCCTTGAGGGTGCCCCTGATCCCTCGAATATTCAGAGATAGAAAAATCATTATTTGGAGCAAGCAATGGCCTTCATTGCTCTAAGGGCCTTCCTGTCAAGTGTTTGTGTAGTCGAGACTGAATGTTGTGTTTCCGAGCCTTCCTTCTTTTTTCTGGTGCTCCTAGTCTGAAGAGGGGATAGCTCGGTCCCCAGGCCTCTCGACCAAGCAAAAGATTTTGTTTGAGTAGTAGAGCTTGTGATTGTAGACGGACCTGCATCGTTGGACAGACCTACGATCTCTTTTCCTCGAAATAGAGGTATCAGATTGGCAATGTCAGGCGTGAACAAGTCTGATGAGGTGACATTCAAATCATTCAGGAGAGAAGTATCATCCTCCACTGGTTGATTGAATCCAAGAGGGAGAGGTTGGTCGTCAAGAGCTAACTGGTGAGGGGAGGGTGTGTCCTGTGTAGGCGGTGAAGAGGAAGGGATAACAGACTCAGCTATAGGGGGGGAAGTCAAGGAGAAGGGGGGATTACAGTCGCTAGAAGATACAGGGAACGTAGGTCGGGGCTGGTCGGCTTCAGAAAGGTGTGGTTCAGGTCGAGGAGAAGGTGCCAGCCAGGTAAAGTTACTGACACAGTGCTTTTCAATGTCTGTGAGGGATTTGTATAAAGTGGGACAGAGGTGTACGAACTTGGTAAGGGAGACCGACTGTTCTGGTGGGGAGAGCGTGCAAGGGTCTGTTGGAACCTCTAAAAAGTCTAAGGAGGGGTCTGAAGATTGATAGGCTAGTGGGTTAAGTGACAAGTCGTCTGATTCATCTGGGAGAGAACAGTAGGACTTACCAGGACAATTTCGGCGGAGGTGTCCAGTCTCTCGACAGAGATTGCATCTAAACGGTATCCCAAGGTAGTCCAGCTTCTGCAGGGTCTTCCTTCCACGCCAGTCTATCTCGAGAGTTTCCGGCAGTCCTGAAGTAATGTCGATCTCAACCAGCAGCCTGCCCACGATTCTAGTTGTTGTCGGACGAGAGGGAGAGTCTAGAGAAATAAACTTCCCCAAGGAGTTCCCAATCGCTCTGAAGGCTTCCTCATTCCAAAAGTGGAGTGGAAGTCCTGGTAGCAGCACCCACAGGTGTCTAAGCTGGAAGTAGTCGGTGTCAGGGTTGAAGGCTAGGCGCCATCGTTTGAGCATCAAACTACTGCCTCCAAAGGTCCAGAAGGAAGAAAGTAGCGTCGAGACGTCTTCAGGCATTCTGCAGGTAAAGCAGAGCCAACCATTTTTGAGATAAAGAGCTTCCGGACAATATCCAAGTAACGGTGACCAGTTGTGCTTGATCCAGTCCTCCAGGGGGGGGGAGTGCAGAATTTTGTATGATATGCGGCCTACCAGAGAGCAGGTAGACATTTTACACAGGTTCTCGAGTCCCACACCGTCCCCCAGTACTAACCGTCTAGTTTTCCTATTAGCTTTCCATGCCTTGCGTCCAATGGAGGTCGATCGATGAGGAAAGGAGGTTGTTTGTGGGTTAACAGGTTTGGTAGGTCTGTGTGGAGCAGGGAGAGACCTATTAGAGTCAAGTGGAGCGTTCAAAGGTATGTTCGGAGGGAGCTTACTAGTCGGTGAGGGGAGTTTATTACTAGCAAAAAGCTCCGGAGCAGGGGTATCATGTTTTGAAAGTATTTTGGAGGGAATAATGGTAGATCTTTGTACCAAAGAGTCTATATGGTCCAGTAACCCTTCCTGGTCCCAAAATAGATCGTCGGTGGAAGGCAGGGGATCCATATATACCCACAGGGGGACCACCTTGGCCCACTGTCACAGAACAGAGGTAGGGCGCAAAGTCAGGGGAGGCTGTAGAAGAGACAAGAGCGGTCTGTTGGCGAGTAGTCATGGGATACCAGTCCCGGACAGAGCAGAGAGGTAAGGGCAGACAGTGGCCGACAGACTGTAGATCAGGTCGCTGGAAAACAAAAAAAAAATCAGAGGTTGTTGTTATAAAGCAATATTTCACGTAGATGGAATCTTTTTTGAACTAGACAAAAATGTTGCATTTATACATTTGCTTTTGTGCCAAGAAGTGCACTCTACAGTACTAAATGCACTAATTTGTCTACATTATATAATGAGCACTACAAAACCCAAAAAAATTAAAAATAATTTACATAGATAGGTTTTGAAAATGATATACATAGCATAACTTAGAGCTATTACAAAAGCCAAGCTAGGCATTAGGGTTTGGGATGGGGTAGGGTTGCTCGGCCCCCACAGGGGATGGTAGCTAGAGGCCTAGATCGGGTCTCTGGGGATCTGAGTCCAGGGTAGTTAAGACTTACGGGGAAGTGGAGAGTGACTTTAGCGACATGGTAGGTATAGGAGTGTGTTATTAAATTATTGGATGAAATGGAGATTGACGTGGGTGATTAGCTGATGGATCATTCAGAGGAACAATGGTGGAACCATAAGGGAATACACAAGTCAGATGCAGAGTACAGGGCTGAGTTATTAAGTTATAAACATACTTTAAGGTAGGCAGGTGAGAAGATAGGGGTTGTGGGTGATGAGTGGGACGACAGTACAACAATTGAGACACTTGGTGTTTACTCGACCAATCCGACGAGAAATAGTACACTAGATGAAATAAATGACTTATTTTTTAGGGAAGTGGAATCCGGGGGGAATCCAAGGACGGAAAGGAAAATGGTTATGCCCTTGCTTCACGATCTGTAGTGGGTTTGAGGCAGGTGCGCAAGCTGGTTGGGGACTATGTTAGAGGTCCTGACTTGTTTGAAGGGGAGATGAGAGCTCGCGATGCGCCTCCAGAAAGAGGGGGTGAAGGGCCTTCTCGTTTGGATAAGGGGATAAGCGTAGGTGTGGAAACGACGACGACATAGAAGGGTCTTTTAGCTGACGGGGTGCGGATAGAGTGTGGTTATACAGAGAGTGGTATCGACTCTGGCCTTTGTAGAAAACATGCACAGACAAGTTCAGTGTCGGGGAAGCATCGCCATCTCATATCTTCTGGCGGGGAGTTGACTGACTTTGGTCAGGCAAATAGTGGTACTTTTGTTACTTCTCAGCAAGATCAGGGGGGCGGTGGGAATTATTATCAGACGGAAGGGGGTAGTCGACAGTTGTAGGGGAGTTTCTAGGAGTGGGTCGTTATGGGGGTTCCTGTAGCCATGAGCAAAGTAAGACAGCTAAAGGTCCCAAGGTGTGGAAGCCACAAAAACTGAAGCCATCGATGACCCTAGGGAGGGATATTGGGATGTGGATGTGGTAAGCATTTTTACCTTACGGGGGTTGGTTGGAAAATTTAGTTACTGGGCTTTGGGGGCAAAGGAGATTCTCGACTGGGTCGAAGTTAAATGGGAGCCATTGTTAGGTTATGTGCCAGAGACATAAATCTTGTTGAAGGGATGGTTTTGCTTCATCTTTAGGACCTCGGAAGATGTAGAGAAGGTGCTCCAACAGATTTGAGTGGTAAATGGAGGAAGCCTAATGTTGAAACGCTGGCACTTGGCGTTCAACCCAGAGAAAGAAATCTTCAGACTACGTCACTTGTGGGTGTTCTTACCAGGTTGTCATCTCACTTTGTGGAGTGTAGAAGCATTCAAACTTATCGAGAATGCCATTGTAATTTTTTACATGTGAACTTAAAACAGTTGGGGGGGGCTTATCGTCGTATGGGAAAGATGTTGGTTGAAATGGACACCTTCGAAGGATTTCCCGAGGAGATAATTATTAACTGGCAGGGCCTAAAGATTATGCAAAGGCTGGATTATGTTGGAGTGCCATTCAGGTGCTCGAGTTGCAAAGAAACGGGTCATATGCGCTATCAATGTGTGGATGTTGTGGCTCAATAATATTTCTCTACAGTTGCATCTGCGAGGATGACAGTCCCAGAAAAGTCATATGAGACAGAAGCGCAGAGCGATTGGAATGATACTCTCGTTGTGGAAATCTAAGGAAATTGTGGTAAGTCACACACCTGCCCCCCTTTTCATAATTTTTCCACGCATCATTTATATTCTCAAGGGGAGTCAGGGTTAATGTTAGAGACCCTGGGTGGTGAAACAATTTCGAAGGGCGAGCTGGGTGAAAATGTTTTACACAGGAGAGTTGACAGTCCTGTTGAATTTGTACTAGGGGAGAACCTGGGTGACGTGGGTTGTAAATCAGTAATGGTGAGGGATAAAAATCCAGTGGCAGGTGTGGGATCGGGGGAGGCGACTTTGTCCATAGAATTTGTGGCGGAGGTAGGAAATGGGAGAAGTCAGTATTCCTCTGTAGCTGAGCGTGAGAGAAAAGGAAAGTTGGACTTCCGGCTATTAAGTCTGTGCTGTGCATAATAGTTTTCACACGGGAGACCCACCTATACAAAATTTTTCCACGAAACATTTACTTATTCAAGGGGAGTCAGGTTTAATTGTTAGACACTCAGGGTGTTGAGAAAGTTTCGAAGGGCGGGCTGGGTGAAATTGTTTTACACATGAAAGATGACATTCCTGTAGAGATTGTACTGGGGGAGAACCGGGGAGGCGTGGGCTTAAATTTAGTAGTGGTGAGGGATAAAAATCCAATGGCAGGCGCAGGATTGGGGGTGGTGAATTCATCCATAGACCCAGTGGCGGAGGTAGGACTTGGGAGAAGTCCGTTTTCCAATGTAGTTGAGCCCGATAGCAATGGAAATTCAAGCTTTCTGGATGTTAAGAATGTGAACAATTTGTTGCACGCGAGTGATGGGGGATCGTATGGGTAGACTGATAGGGATTACACAATCGCAGACCCTCCATCACTGTTACACGATTGGCGTACATCTCCAGGGGTAGATTTAATTCTTGATGCGGTCGAGAATACCACAAGTGGTAGCTCTAGACTGGGAATGGAAGGGAAGGGAGTAAGTAGTTTGGGTGGAATTGTTGCATCGGTTGATGAGAATAGTAGAAGTAGTATGCTCGCTTGAGAAACGGGATTGATTGGGAAAAATGGTAGGATCTGCTTGGTTGAGGACTTTCCGAAGCTGACAAGCGATCGGATTAAAAAACCAGCGGTGGTCTCCAAAACTGTAGTGGGTGCGGGTACCGCTTTTGGAAACTTTAGGCAGGGTTCAGTAGAGAAGGGAGTAAGCTTTCCGGAGCTGGATACATTAGAAGAGTTTGCTAGCCTGAATCTGGGGACATCTGTGAGAGACCTATCGAAATTTGATCTGGTTTCGCATGGTCTGATGGAGGAGGGGGATTCCATATTAAATTATTTACCTTCATACAGGGAGGCTTTAACCCGTATGCAACTGCCTATTTTTGCTGGTGGGGAGTTACTGTCCATCCCTGGCGAAAAGAATGGGAAGGTGGAGGGGGACAGGGGTCCGGTGTCTAGCGGTTGGGGTAGTGGGGATGCCCTGTTAAAAGGGTCGGTTTTAGGTGGTCTGGAAACAAACTTCTCTCCCATTAAAACTAGGAGTGCAAGGAGAGGGGGAAAAGAGAAGGAAATTACAGTTATGCCTATCCTAGAGGTTGTAACTGGTTCTAGGGCGCTTAGATCTCAGAAATCCCTGGCCAGAGTGAAAAGATGATAGTGCCTTCATTGAATGTGAGGGGAGTGGGGGCCTCCCTAAAGTCCTTAACCCTCGCTAGGTTCTTAGAGAAAAATAAACTAGATGTTTTACACATTCAGGAAACCATGGTAGGTGCAGCAAAAGAAAGGGAAGCTTTTGTCAAACTACTTCCTAACTGGAATTTCTGCGGAATTGATTCCATTGGTCACTCGGGGGGTCTACTCACAGCTTGGAAACCTCGAAAGGCAGAGTTTATTCCATACTTGACGTCGGCAGGGATTTTGCTGGAGGGTGTTGTAAAAGACATTAAATTAAAGGTGAAGTTGATTAACTGTTACGGGCCGTATGCTAATAGAGTTGAGGAAAATTTGATTTTGGGGGGAGACCTCAATTTTATTTTATCTAGTAGGGAAGTATGGGGTGATGTTGCCCGGGTGGATCCTTTACAACATCTTTTTAGTAATCTGGTACAAATTGCTCGATTAGTTGATGTTGAGCCAGTAAAAATTCTTCTGACTTGGAGGAATGGAAGGAAAGGCCAAGATTACATTGCTAAAAGGTTGGATCAGTTTCTATTATATGAAAATCTTGTCTCTTCAGGAATTAGATATTGATCCTGGACATGCAATGATAAGATCTTGGATCATATGCCTATAATGTTACAGTTGGAATTTGGCAATGAAACTCTAAGATACCCTTTTAAATTTAATGCAGTTTGGCTGGAGGACCAAGATTTCATTAGTTTTGTAAGAAATAGATGGGCGGATTTGATGGGAACAGAGGTCCTGACACCTATGGAATCATTGTTAAAGAAACTAAAAAGACTGAAGAGCATGGTGACTGTATGGGAAAGAAAGAAAAAAGCTGAAGGTAAGCAAGAGTTGGTACAGTTAGAAGCATAATTAGATCAATTATATTCATATTTCCCTCGAGGGTTTGTGGAGGAAAAGGATAAGTTAATGGTTCTAGATAAAGAGCAGAGGAAAATGACACTCCTTAAACAAGAAGAGGAGAGACTTGGAGATAGAAAAGTAGGGTAAACTGGTTGGCAACAGGTGACAAAAATACAAAAAAATTCATGCATATGCAAATTCAAGGAAACAGATTAATACCATTTGGGATATCACTAACGGATATGGAACTACTATCTCAAACAACACTAACCTTCATAAGGAAGCTGTAGACTATTTCCAGAACATGTTTAAAGCACAAGGAAATCTGGCAATTACAGATCAATTGGTTGTATTAAGAAACTACCTGAGGATGTTCACTAAGGAAGAGGGAAACAAATTAGCTGAACCTGTATCTTTGGCTGAAGTACAAAAAACTCTAAAAGGTTTTAAATGCTCAAAAAGTCCTGGGCCGGATGGTCGGACTGTTGAGTTCTTTTTGCCTTTTTTCGATCTTGTGGGAAATGAATTATTGGAGGCTGTGGAAGAATCGAGAAGGGCAGGGAAAGTGTCGGGAGCATTGAATGATACTTTTATTGCACTAATCCCAAAAAGTGATAAACTTGACTCTTTTGGTGGATTTAGTCCTATAGCACTGTGCAATCTGGTATATAAGATCATTTCAAAAATAATTGCTACCAGACTAAAAACAACTCTATCCATCGGCATATCAAAAGCACAATTTGGGTTTTTAGATGGTAGGAAAATCACTGATGCAATTGGAGTAGTACATGAAGTACTACATAGCATAAAAGTGAAGAAACAAAAAGCACTGGTACTAAAACTGGATTTAGTCAAAGCATATGATAGGGTGGATTGGGGTTTCCTTAGACTTGTTTTATTACAGGTTGGTTTAAGTTTATAGGTAACTGATTGGATCATGGGTTGTGTGACATCATCAAACTTTGTTGTACTGATCAATGGGAGTCCTAGTTTTTTTAAATCATCAAGGGGATTAAGGCAAGGCTTCCCCCTATCTCCACTATTTTTTCTTCTTGTTGTTGAAGGGCTGGGCAGAGTTCTACAGGAGAGAGTTCGAGAAAAGAAACTTGAGGGTGTTCATGTGGTGAGAGAGTTAAATATTACACATTTAATGTTTGTAGATGATGTAATATTGTTTGGGATCGATTGTATTGATGTATGGAAAGCATATAAGGAGATCTTGGAATTATTTTGTAAGGCTACACGGATGGAATTCAACACTCATAAATCTAGTTTCTTAGAAGCAGGATGGGATGATATAGAGATTAATTTGTTGAAGGAATGGTTCCCCTTTGAAGTTAAAACTTTAGATACAGGCTTTAAGTATCTAGGATTTTACATCAAAACAAACTGTTATACAAGAGTGGACTGGCTATGGTTAGAGAAAAAATTTGAAAAGAGAATTCTGAGTTGGAATCATAAGTGGCTTACCCTGGGCAGTAGAGTCATACTTGTAAAAGAAGTACTTGAAAGTATTTCGGTATATTGGTTGTCATTGGCAAAAATCCCCAAATGTGTACTAAACAATATTAGAAGAAGAATGTTCAGCTTCCCGTGGTCTAGTAAAAAAGAAAAAGAAGGTATGCATATGACAAGATGGAAAAAGATAGCAAAACCCAAAAAGGATGGTGGATGGGGAATTAAAAATATTTATATATTTGGACAAGCATTGGTGGCGAAAATCTTATGAAGATGTCTTATGTTACCTGGCCTCTAGCATGAGGTAATTTTGCAAAAATACCTTAAAAGGAAAACTATTGAGAAGTGGTTTAGACAGGGGCGAAAAAATTGGAATGGAACTTCAAATTTCTGGAGAGCACTTACCTCTTCGGTAAGTATAATTTCTAATTAGTTGGTATGGAAACCTGGGAGTAGGAGAGATATCAGAATTGGGGCTAATCCTATGGTAGGATACTACTCGTTCTATAAACTATCTGAAAATATTTTATTAAAGCTAAAAAAAAAATGGATTACCTGTCTTGCTCATGCTGGGACAAGCACACGGAAAGGTATTAAATCTACGTGGAAAAAAGATGATAATTTAGGCCTGGAAGGAGTGTAAAAAGAAGAATGGATAAACTATACTAAAGGGCTGGTAAGTGTTGGAATTGAATTAAATAATGAGAACGACAGGTTATTGTGGTCTTGGGATACCAAACAAGGCCAAGTCACTGGCAAATTAGCGTATGAAGTACAAATGTTGGAGGACATGGGAGTATAGACAAAATTTTGGTATTCTAAGATCTGGAAGTGGCAACTACCTATGAAAGTAAAACTGTTTGTCTGGTTAATGATAGAACAAAGAATACTTACCTAGGATAACTTGATAAAAAGGGGCTTTCAGGGTCCTAGCTACTATGTACTTTGTAAGGAAATCGAAGAAACTGTGGCGCATTTATTTGGGGATTGTAGTTTCATAACAAATATCTGTATCTCTAAGGAACTAAAGTTGGTTAATAATTGGCAAGGTGGACTATTTGAAAACAGTCTACTGAATTGGTCAAAGAAGAAGGAAAACTAGATGGAAGTCCCTTGTTTTATCAGTTGGGAGGTTTGGAAGCATAGGAACCTGTTGATTTTTGAAGATAAACAAAAAAACCATGTTAGAGTTTGTAATAACATTCTACAGGATTTGGGGGAACAAAAATCTACACAAGATACTCTTTTCAAAAGGATTGATAGACCACTTTTATTTGATTGGGTCGGGGCAATAGTTTTTTTTTATGTGGCTTCACAGGAAAGAGCAACAAAGTGTGGGGCTGGAGCCTTTCTGAAATGTCCAATAATGGGCACTTATAAACTAAAACTGAACTGTGGAAAATGAACAAATTCTAAAGGAGAATTGATGGCACTTTGGTTAATTTTATATTTTTCTTATATTAAACAAGTATCAAGGTTACTTTTGATGGGCGACTCTAAGGTTATTATAGACTGATACACTAACGAAAATAATTTTCAGGTCATATCCTTGCAGCCCTGGATGACAAAGATTAGATCCTTGAGCAGTGATTTTCAGCAAATCAAAGCACACCATATATATAGAACACATAACCAGATTGATGATCGACTATCAAAGGAAGCATTTCTTGTAGAGGAAGACTGTATATTTTGTGCACAAATCACAGATGGACAACAAGAAATATATGAAAGAATAAATATCAGTTTCTAGGATACTCTATACATTGGAATTTTGTTATAATACAGGCAAAAGGAAGTCAATACTTTTTTGTTTATTTTGGATAGTGTTGTACATTCAGCAGTGATTTTATGAACAGTGATGGACAAGAGTTTTTAGAACAGGAAAATCTTATTAAAGTTTGGTTACATTTTTATAATAATCCGAAAAAAAATAATATTATATTTATTAATATAAGAGTGTTTTCGAAAAAAATAGGTTTTGAAATTCAATACATTGAAGAATACAAATCCATTAAAATATTTCCTTAAGTAACCATTCAAGCCAACAAACATTCTTACCAAGAAATAGCAAAATCCCTCATAAAATAAATATTATATTGTTGTCAAAGTGTCATGAAACTAAACCCCTAATGCTGCGGTTTGCAACAACAAAGAATTAAGAGGGAGAAGCAAGAAATATAGGGTTGGGTTTGTAGTGTTTGCAAAAAAAATCCAGATTGCACATAAGATTAACTAACCTCCAAAATCCATATTACACGTGCATCATGTACTCTATAGATCTCGTATGTAAAACTTTGAAGTGGAGGTGGATGGAATTCTCAAAGTGTTAGCCCAGGACGAGGGTAGCGGGGTACGTAATCACATTATTATTGCGAACGACTATGGTCGACTGAGCAAAGAGGAAATAGAGAGGATGTTGCGTGATGCAGAGAGGTTCCGAAGGGAGGATGAGGAAGTGAAAAAGGATCGTACCGCCAAATCCAAGTTGGAGAGTTATGTTTACAATATGACAAATAGAGTGAGAGAGGCTAAAGCCCAGGGAGCGATGAACATCGCAGAGTTGAAATTTATCGAACAAATGCTGAGTAGTGTAGAGGAATGGTTCGATGAAAACGAGTAGGCGAAGGCCGACGTATTGGAAGGTAGATTGAAAGAGATATGCAACCCATTCACATCTGGATCAGTCTTCTTCAATTTACTGTCTTTGGAATGAGATGGTACCAATAGTAGAATGATATTTTGTATGCAATTTTTTTGGTCTGAATATTTTATCAACCGTAACCATGACTACTGCTCTGTGTCCTTTAACCTAGTAAAGGGCAGGCTGATAATGGATATGATACATCGGTTTCTTTTTATGTCGAAAGGCGTATACCTATTGGTAATGGGCACAATTAATGATCTTTTAATCTAATGGCTAACAATTGAAGATTCTGGCATATTTTTAGTCATCCTCCCAAATCAATGAATGTGATTTACTCTTCATAACTTCCTTGTTTTTTTGAATGCATCTCTTAACCTGTTTACTTTTTAACATTTACCTAATCATATTAATAAATTACTGTAGCACCATATGATTGCCACCTTTAAATGATTAACTTTTGAAATTACCAAATTTGGATTATTAACCGACATTACTTCAACTTCCTCAACTGTTAGTACGTCTCAACTGTCTGTGCTTCTCCAGGCGTTTCATATTCTCGTCAACCCACATGAGCTTCGAACGTTTCATATTCTCGTCTACCCACCTTTCGGCGTTCATCAGCCACGAACGAGGCTATGATAGTAATATAACGTGGATAACTTATCACGGGAGTGCTTATTGACCATTGATATCAAGTATTGGTTTTTTTATGCTGTAGCTTAAGTTGTTGAGTAACAGTAGAGATTGTAGAATCTCATACCGTATTATAGAAGTGATAGTACTAGCAACAACCACTTTTATGTAAAAAGTGGTTGATATACGCCGAACAACGCCATTTTTCACTTTTTCCAATTAATGGCGCCGATGCGTATATCAACCACTTTTTATATAAAAATGATTGTTGCTAGGCAAACATGCATCGCCACAACCATGAACATATTTTGATACAATTTAAATGTAATATTTAAATATTATTTAGTAATTATTTAATTATTATTTAAAATAAAATAATTAAAAATGTAGTTAATATTCATATAAAATTAAATAATTTAATAATAATACTTAAATAATAATTTAATTATTAAATAATAATAAATTATTATTTCTTTATAAAAAATATTAAATAATAACTAAATCATTAGAAATTGATTATTTAATT
>SNQJ01S0051398.1:118094-137662 GCA_010110895.2 Picea sitchensis | reverse complement strand
TCCACCATATATCATGGAGGAGGGAAGAGAATCTCCACCAATCGTCATATCTGGCTGTAAGAGTTTGGAGAGAGGAAGGATAGGGAGAAGACCTACATCCACCAGTCAAAGTCACTTTATGGTTGAATTCAGCTGGTAACCACTCTAGGATATTGGAGTGTTGAAAAGGTGCATGTTCACAAAGCGTCGAAGTCCTGGAGCTTTGGATAACACCTTTTAGTTGAGCGCTTGGTTCTATCCCACAGTCACGTGAGGTTTCCACTGAAGAAAAGGGGCTAGCGCCTAAGGTTTTGATACTAGGTGAAAGGGGATTAGAGTAAAGTGCCCGTGGGTTTTTTTGGACCTGCATAAAGAGATAAAAAATGACCTATGTACATTAAGAGAGGATCCAACACAGATTCGAGAGGTAATTCGACTCTATAAGAAGATCGTAAGACCGAGAGGTCGCGCGAGCCCCTAGGAGGGGTGGGGGTTTGCGTCACAAAAATTTGAATGAGACCATCGGGAAAAATATTGAACCATAGAACACAGTCATGGATCTGAATTAAAATTTTGGGCATGTTAAACTGTTTAAGATGGCATAGAAGGCACCTATAGCATTCAAGGACAAAAACACTAATTTGCCTAGAACTTCAACAAGCTATAACTAGCAACCCAGAACCCAGAAAGAGATGAAACTTGGAAATACTGTCCAAAATATGTATATGATGAAACCCAATTGGGATCCTACCGAAAATCCAATGGAACAGGTGAAAAAATGCATAATTACAATTCAAATTGCACCTAGTTGAATTGTGAACAGGAGAAGTAAATGATAAATTTTCAAATGGCCATAACTTTTTGCCTCAAGATTCATAATTGAGCAAGGGAGCAGTCATTGGAAAGGTATTGGATAGGGGAGTCTAAGTATCCACCATAAAATTGACTTGGGTAGTTAATTTTCACAAGGGGTCAAAATAAGTAATTATGATGCATTATTGGAACAAAATTGTAAATAATTTCATAAATTTGTTAAATTATTTATCCTGAGAAATTTTGTTGGCTGCAAATTTTGTAGAGTTAGCAACATTTAGTTCATAAAAGGTGAGAAGGTTGAAATTTAGTTAAATGTAAGCATATTTAATTAGGGCAAGAGTGATATGAAAAAAATATTTCATAATATGATCAAAAGCCAAGACTACAAAATGTTAAGGTATGAATCTAGGTGCAACCATAAAGTCTTGGGAAGCCACTACAATAAGTCCACTCATGTTAGTCAAGTACTCAATGGAATCTAGGAAAAGGAATAGATCATGTAGTGAATGAAATAGTGAAATTCCATTCACTGCCAAAGAAACCAATATACAGATTAAGAAATACATTGGAGTCAGATATATTATAAAAGGAATTAACTATCAAAATGATAGTAATCAGATAAAGAGAGAGGCTTAATGCATATAGGGATAAAGAGTGCATCATCTCTAGGGATTAGCTATGCAATTATAGAGTAATGCTTCCCTTATGGTTATCAAAGTGCAGAGTGGAAGCATGGTATGAAGGGCATCACTTCAAGGGTAAATAAATGAAGGTGCACATAAGTAAGGAGTGTTGGTTGAGGCATAAAACAATATACTCAAACTTCTAGCAATAAAACTCCTAGCAGAGGAATTACTCAAAGCTAAATGTATTAGAGACTGGATGAATTTCATGAGTAAGTTAAGAAAGTTGAAACATATCAATAGATGGATACCAAGATATACATAGTCTTTTGCAAAATTCGAGGAACTGTGACAACAATGGGAAGGACTGTTGAGTACATTCCCAAAAGATGAGTGCATTGACAGGGTACATTGGGATGTTAATACAAAAGGATTCAAACATGGAGAAGAATGCATATGTGCATCAATATGGCATGATGGAAGTTGATTATGCAAGTCAGGTTGAGATCAGATGGGTTAGGAAAAGAGATAATAATGTTTCATTAAGCAAATACAAGTGCTGATATGTCCAGTCAAGGAAAGGATGAATCAATTTGTTTCAATAAAGAAATTGACTTTAAATATCCAAGGTTAATTAGAGAGCATGACTGGAAATGTAATTTGTTCATGTAGGATCTGGATCAGAGGGATCCAAGTAATAGTGGAATGCTGAAAATTAATATCAACATAATATATGGTTACAAGTGTGTAAAGTAGATAAGAAAGTTTGGGATGGAAAAGTACTCAAGATAGAGAAAAAACAGGCACATTTTTTTCTTTTGTAAGATCACAAGAATATCCAGGAATCTGGGAAGAATTGAATACTTCTAGGAACAATAAAGAAAAGTGATACATGGAGAAAGAGGCTGTTGCAATGACTGTAGCAACAATTATGTTATGGCTTGTTGGAAAACCATACATAGTACATGAAATTGACATGCAACTGCATTTAGGAGAATGTCAATGATGCATTATTAGTGCATACAAATATGAATTGAAGAATGCCAATTTGTTAATATACATATATAACATAATAATATTAGGATTAGTCTATTGTTGAATATATATTAATATGAAAGATGCTGGTGGTTGTACCAGGAAAGAGAGAATTATTGCATGTATGCAGTTCTTCTACTAATGTTGCTACATATAGAAGGAAGCAACATAAAGCTGAAGAGTAGATTATAAGTCTTATAATAGAAGCATGGGAGCTTCTATTGTTATCAATTGTTCAGGTAGCATTAAATTCATTTAATGGAAGCTATGCAGGTATGAGTTTTATGTACTCTTATTGCATAATTGATGAAGGGAATTTAGGTAAGAATTTCCTCATCCAGTTTTATTTTATAAAATCACATTATTGTATTAGTTGAATGTATTGATGTGAATAAAATACCACTAGGTGTGGTAAATGTTGGAGGCCTATAATAATTATAAAATATTTTTATCTTTTGAATGCATACAATGACATAGTGGCATGCCATGTTAATTGGTTATGAGCTAATAACCAAGGCAATAAGAGGTATGAACCTCTTATAGGAATGGATGCCAGAAAATCTATTCATGTATGAGACCATGAAATGGTTGGTTATCAAAAGGTATGGTTATGAGTAGTTTTGTTAGTGGGTTGTCAAGTCCATGAGTAGTTTTCTCTAGGAGAGAAACTACTCAGAATTGTTCCTTGGTGCACTAGGAAATAACTGTCGGCATATGAGACTTCCTATCCGTCCTATTGCTAAAGCCCTAGAAGGGAAGTGAAGAAGTAGAGGGATTGTTGAGAAGAGAAGGGGCACACTTCCTAGGGTGGGAAAGGCATGTGGGGAATGTGAGACTCTAGGTTAGTTGCAACAGTTGGGCAACTTGGACTGAGCAATTATATTGCTTGTCAGACCTTAGACTAACTTAGTATTCCATTTTCCCTGGTATATTTTATCCCCAGCTCGAGGGTGACCCACTGTTGAGATTACGAGTAGTGTGGTCTATGAATGGGAGGAACATGGAAGTTTTTCATGCAATTGGTGATAATTTTATCAAAGATAAGTGTTAATTGTGTGTTAAATTATGTGTTGTGCCATTATTTATGCATTTGGTTTTATGGATTTTTCCTGTGTATGCTACATGTGTATTTATATTATAATTTTGTATGAATCTGTGTATTTGCAGAATATTTGTATGTTTTAAATTTGTTATACAATTCAAAAACTTTTCATGTGGCATAGCCTAGTAGTTGGATGATGGGGATGCTACACATAACTTCTTGATCAACTATTGATCCATTATCCAACTTCAACCAATGGTCCTCATTCAAATGCATAGTAAATTAAGCACAATGTTTCATATGAAAAAGGACTAGCATACCTCATGGTGACGCTGGATTTCTATATCCCATAGACTGAGTTGACTGGATGTGATTATCTTGGATGATCTGAAAAAGAGGTAATTTGAGGGGTGCTGCTATTTGTGGACATGTTGATCATTATCATGGTCAAGATAACTATCTTCATTGTGGGCAATGAGACATGATATCCTCTAGTTACCACTAGGCATGGGGGGTAAACAAGTCCCATTCCTGTTCTTTTTCACCTTACAAATTCAATCTCTTAGTAGTCACCCATTTTGGAGCCCATATTTTACCAGCCTACGGGGAAGCTGCATCTTTTAAGTGATAAATACATTGATTGTGAAGGAAATATAAACAATCATCATTTAACTTGTAATTTCTAGTGTAACATTCCCCAGGTTAACCAAGGAACATTACTATGCGGAAATACACATAAAATGAAATTTTCTTCCACTAACTAGATTGTTGTAGCTTACTAGCTACAAATTATTCACATTTACAAACATATTTTAATACCCATAATTATTTTAAAATACAACAATCTAAACAAGTATGAATGCAATTGATAAAACTTCTATAACAACATATACAAGCATTCTCATTCACAGATTAAATGCAAAACCTTGAACTCATAAATAACTCAACAAAATAGATAAACAGTTATCTTTAAAAGAGATTTTGTGCAACCCATTTCCTGGGAAGGACGTTCCATCCAACCATAGATATTTTGTTCCAAATCTTAACAACAAATTACCCTGAACTAGGGCTAGGAATACACAAAAGACGCGTGCCTCTCACAACTAAATATCACACAACCCACTGGTTTTCTCCTATAACCATCCCAAATTTCCTCCAAATATCTTCCTCTTTAACTTCTCAACCCAAAGAATGTACACCTTCATTGATCTCAGTTTCATCAGGAATCCCATTCATTTATCAGGGTCTCTCTAGCTCATGTAGCTAGGAATGTCTTTGTTGGTAACTCAAGGGAACTCATTTCTAGGAAAACCACACACACAAAAAAAACAAAAAACAATTGTTGATACAGTGCAACTTACCCAAGATTTCACTCTTCAGTCTTGACAACTTGGCTCTTTAATTTCCATCTCCAAAATGCTCCAAAAATTCTCCAACATGCTCCATAATTTTCCCAGCCTTTTTGTTCCAACTCCCAAGCTCTTCTCCTCTCTTTTGTACTTGTTGTTCATGTAAAAAATGAATGTGAAAAATTTCTTGTTCTATCCATATGAATTTCCTCTCCTTTCAAAAGATAGTTGACTACTTATTCTGCCCAAAGTTGATTGTAATTCATCCCCATGCTCTCCAATAACTATGGGAGGTGACTCTCACACCCACCCTATGATAGATATTCAATGATTGAGACTCATACACTCAACTAGAAAATGGAGGTTTTCCCCAAATGATAATAAAATTAAGAAAAGTGGGTTTGAATTAATACCCATAAATTATTTCCCTTTGGACCCCTCTTGGACACTCTCTAGGCATTCCCCCTCTATTGTGGATTAATAATCTCCCATCTCTATCCATATCGCAACATCTGGTATTAAATTATATTTATTTACAATTCCGAAAATAAATTTCACATATTACATTACTTGGCCATACCCACATTTGTTTCTACATTATGCATTAATTAAACCATGGATTATAGTGGAGATGTTACATTCCCCGCCCCCTACAATTGTGCATCGTCTTTGGTGCACGACAACCTACCAAAATACACACACACACACACACACACTTATTATATATATATATAGAAAATGGAGGTTTTCCCCAAATGATAATAAAATTAAGAAAAGTGGGTTTGAATTAATACCCATAAATTATTTCCCTTTGGACCCCTCTTGGACACTCTCTAGGCAGTCCCCCTCTATTGTGGATTAATAATCTCCCATCTCTGTCCATATCCCAACATCTGGTATTAAATTATATTTATTTACAATTCAGAAAATACATTTCACATATTACATTACTTGGCCATACCCACATTTGTCTCTACATTATGCATTAATTAAACCATGGATTATAGTGGGGAAGTTACATTCCCCATCCCCTACAATTGTGCATCATCTTTGGTGCACCACAACCTGCCAAAATACACACACACACACACACACACACACACACACACACACACACACATATATAGACACACACACACACACATATGTATTTACATCACAATAGTTATAAAAATAAAACAAAATTCTGCAATCTTTACCCTCCAACAACAATCCCAACCGTAATCTCTCATTCTTCTCAACCTTCTGACCCAAGGAATGTGCCCCTTTCACTGTCTTCAGTCCATCGGGTTGTACCGTTCTTTTATCAAGGTTATAAACATAGGTGATCAATAATTTCAAAGATGTAGTTCTAGTAACTGGTTGAACACAAACCTTTACCAACCCTATGTCTTTGTTCCAAAGCACTTTGAATTTCTGGTCCAGGATGCATATTGGTTCCACCCGAAAATACCCTTTTTCCACTTGAATCACAATCCAATCAATTCTATGGTTAGGGTCAGGTACACATTTCTTTAATAATGACACATGACATATATTATTTATTCTCACGGATGTAGAAAATGCTAGCATGTTTGCAACTAACCCTATATTCTCTAATATTTCAAAAGGACCACAATATCTTGCTGCAAACTTCCGACAACAACCCAACCTTATCGAACTTAATTTTTCTTTAACTTTTAGGAAAACATGTTCCCCCACTTTAAAATCTATAAAAATTATGTTCTTGTCTTCGTAACTCTTCTGACTGTCTTGGGAAACCTTTAAATTCTACATGATCCTTGTCATATCCTCTTCCATTTCCTTTAACAAATCTGGCCCAATGATGGCTCTGTTTGCTGGGTTATGCCAACTCACTGGTGTGTTACACTTCCCAATGGCCCTAGGTATATCAACAATAATACTATTGTATCCTTGGATTCTTACTTTACTTTTCCAACCCGAATTTCATACAAAATTAAGAGGTGTTGTGCAATGTATATGCAATATGCACTGACAATAGTATAGGTTTGAGACTGATCAAAGGTTTGGAATGCATGAAATTGTGTAGAAAGTGAAATGGTAGAAAACAACTTTAACTACTTATTGAATGAAAAGCACACCAATTTGAAAAGAAAGTTAATATATAGTGAAGAAAAGGAATTTATTCTAATGACATGAAGTAAAGCATGTTGAACCATAAACCTCAAACTGAAAGCAGAAGATGAATTTAATCTAGTGTATGACAAAACTGCAATTAAAGAAAAGGTAAACTAATGCATGGACTAAACAAACTATTTTATGCCTAACCATTTGATAAATAGAAAGCCATATGTCTTCTTAATGTTTATTGTTGTTCTTATGAAAACAATATTAAGATAAACTGATATCTAGAACCAAAAGAATCCTACAGGAGTTTTCTACATGAACTATATAGTTTCTAGAGGAAATGTACAGTTTCTATAGGAAACTCCTACATGAAGCTAAAAATAACCCTAGAAAGATAGTGTAAGTCTTCTAAAGCATCAAAAAATCTATACAATAATAAAATGGAATATATCTGAGGTTATTGGCCTTGGGAAGACACCTAAGAGTGCTCCAATAGGCTATTGAACCTTTCTACAAGATGCCTGTTGTAACTAACCATTTAATGATAACCTGATAGAAAGAAGAATTATTCATGCAAAACTACATTAAGCTTCAAAAATAAATTAAATGCTCACTAATCACTATCTTAACATGTATAAAAACTAAAGAAATTGCAACAGGGTCCTTGAGCCCTCTTGAGTGTGCCCTACCCAATAAGCACAAGGAACCTTGACAAAACTCTAATAAGATGAAAACAAGACCCTATTTATTCCATTAACATTAGTAGTACATTGAGAGAAAAAAATATCTAAGTCTTCAACAAATGTCTTCAGAGAAAAGTATTAATACAATACTCTCAAAAATCTATCTCCTTCTGTCCTAGGCTAGAGGTCTACATATAGTCTTGAGAGTTTGACCTCCCTTTATTAGATTAAGTGGGGAAATGGGGAATCTCATCCAATCCCATCTATATCTCAAAATGTTGTTGATCAGGAGTGGGTATTAATGAACAAAGATCGCTCTAGAGGTAGGTAGGGACAATGCCCCTTTATTCTTGGCTGGCAACACTCTGAGGGAGAAAAAATCACCTATTTTAGGATGTTGGTGCCCTTGACTCATGAAGTTCGACTTGCTTGGTTCTACACACATCTTTTGACATAGACATTAGAGAAAAAAGGTATAATATATACAAAATTCCACTTCAAACACATTTACTAAGAAACATACAAAAAATTCCATGACTTACTATTAAACATGGCTAAAAACAAGTATTAAGTCATATTATGGTGGAAAAAATGTTCCTAAGATGAGCCTTTGTGATAGGAAATTATTGGGATCATCACTTCCTTCCATACAAAGCTTCAAATAAACTCTTTTTTAATGAGGATTGATACCCATTATTATAAGAAAACTCCACTAAGTTGATATAATCTTCCCATTTTGATGGTTGATCCATCACAGACATTCTGACAAAATATCTACAACTACATTCTTCTTGCCAAGCTTATCAAGAATAGTTAGATCAAATTGTTGTAATAAAAAAAACTAGCTATCATTCTACCATTGATGTATTTTTTTTTCATCAAGTATCTAATGGAAACATGATAGTATGTACACAAACTTTATACCATGTAACATAATGTCTGCATTTTTTTAGAGCATGAACTACTGTGAAAAGTTCCCTTTCTGTAACAGTGTAGTTTATCTCTACACCAAACAAATTCTTACTTATGAAATATATGGAATTGTTAGGCACATACCTATTGTGGGAACACATTCTATTTTGGGCGTAGGCCTATTTTGGGAACACGACCATTTTTGGAGAGAAAGGTCTACTTTTGGAGCATGCACAAGAGGTGGAAGGAAATAAACACACATAAAAAGAACAAAAATGAGCACGCAAGAGGAAAAGAAACATGGAGCGCATGCAGATAGGCCTAACCATGTTAGGGTTAGGGTTTTTGATAAATATTGTAATGGCTGTAATCATATAGAGTAATATAAATAAGGACCTAGGAGGTCTAGGAAAATGTCGGTCAATTGATTATTGAAAGTTGGTTGGTTAGGAAGCTATTGATTGTAGTAAGTTTTATTATGGTTCTTGTGGTAGAGTCAAATAAGCTGGTGTTTGAGGATTAGGTCACAGGCTGAGGAGCCTGTTGTGATCTAGTCAGTCTCCCATAGGGTACTTACCCTCATTTTTAATCGTAATATTGAGATGTAATGCATGTAACACATATTTTGTAGCAGAATAAATAAAAGAGCAGAGAAGCCATATCTTTGCGGACATAGCCTAGGAGGGGGTGAAACATGGTAGAACCTTGTTCTCTATGTGATTGTTAATGAATTATTTTATTATTCTATTAATCATTAGCTCAATAATAAATGGTGAAAACTATGTACCTTTTTGCTAACACTAACAATCCACTATGGACCTTTTTGCTAACACTAATGAACACCACATATTATATTCTTGGTGTAGTGTTCAGGTTGAAAAGGAAGGCAGCCAAATAATTGAGAAGAAAATAGGAAGTGTACGGAGAAAGTGTCAAGGCATTGGCCAGATTTCCAATTTACCAATGATGATATACAGGACTTAGATGTAGAGCATTATGAAAATCAATGGAAAGATGCAATGAATAGATATGCATTGAGAATTACACTCATGCATAGTAAGTGGTATACTTGCACTTATGCATAATATATTGTTATACTTGAGTGCATTATTGAATGCATTTTTGTGAGTTCATGCATACATGTTATTTAATGGAAAGGATTATGCTAACAACTAAAATGTTACAATTATTACTCACTCACAGAGTTGAAGACAATTCAAGGGTTGTTAGACATTGCAACATGAAAGTTGCAAGTAAAGTAGTCACATGAGCATTGACTACAAGAATTTTCTGTTCAAAAAATAGAGTAATGAACTTAATGATATTAATTGTGAACATGCATATGCATAGAGTGGTAATTTTAATCTATTTAATAAATTACTTGATAGATGGTGATGGGAATTTTTAAGTGTAGACAATTCTAGAATTACTTGTGAGCTTTTGTAAGTATTAAAATATAATTTTATGGTGCATGACATACTAATAATTTGTTGCCTGAATGTAAGCTCAAAAAGATTGCAGGAAAAGTGGTCTGAACTATTATACTGCAGAAATCCATGATAAAAAATACTACATGTTGCTGCAACAACCAAGAAAACTATGAGACAAAATTTCGTATTTTGGGAACAATGGATTTCCTTTATGTAATAAATTTGAATTTCTAAAATGAAGTTTTTATAATAATATATCATAATAAATGTATGTGAGTGATACATGTGAGTTAATATTTATTATAGTTGACATGCTTGTAAACAAAAACTATTGTTGGAAACAATGGAGCCCTATAAATGTATAACCTTGGTGGGGTTCTGGTAATGAGTTAACACTCTCCTTTTGTGTGAAATCCTTGGAAATATGGATCCTTGAGGGACTGTGTAGCAGTGAAGGGATACCCAATCCTAGAAGGGTGAGTGCAATAAGGAATATGCAACTCAAGGATGCTTATGGTAGGGTAGCTGTCATAATGAGGGTGTGCCAAAAGGAACAATGCGTTGAATTCTTTCATGAATAAACTCTATGGAATAGAGAAAATGACTTCCAATTGCGGTATGAATACATGAATTGGTGCTTGAAAGTAGAGCACTAGGTGGATAACAAGATTCATTAGCAAACACATGGAGTTTTTTGAGGAATTTTGAATTGTACATGGTATATAATGCACTGAGGACAATGCATAAATAAGGGAGAGGGAAATGTAATACCCCTAGGTTGAACCTAAATCATAAATGTAAATGTAAATATGCTTATAAGTTGGTGAGTTGATAATACAAAGTCTTCGGTATGGTTTTGCATGCATTGAGTAAGTGTGTGGGAATCTCATACCAAAAGAAGAGTGTGTGATCTTAAGGTTAGGGAGCCTTTGTATATATGTTGTGTTTTATAGGCTAGTGAGTCAGGTTATTATAGGCTATACTGATTATATGATTATTAGACTAGGGAGCCTGGAATGCTAAAGGTCGTCATGCCTATATTGTAATTGTAAATTATATTCATATTGTTAATTAAGTATACCATTGCATGCAAATCTACCAAACAAAAGAGATGGGGGGATAAAATCCACTAGAAAGGGAAAGGGGGGGATAAGAGTTTAGGCAAGGGTCTAAGCCAAGGAGGATTAAGCCGAAAGGAATATTTTATTAATATTCCTAAATTATAAACTCTAAAGTATGGGATATTCATTTTATCCTAAGTCCCTAAGGGGGAGCATATCATCATGTGGGCGGGTCCATGTGGGGGGCCATATAATTCCCAACATGACAAGTGTCAAGTTGGGAATATGCACATATATGTGGGGAAAATTAGTTCATTTTCCATCATTCCTTCAACATTGTTACCATTATTTTCTCCTACCATACAAGCTCTACTACTTCCATCACCATACATGTACTTGGAAAGATTGGTGTTGTGGACAACTAGAACCCTGGTTTGACTGCAGGATGAAGAGGTGGGTTTTCAAGCCTGCGGTCGAAGAAGAGGGTTGTTATGACCATAGGAATTTCACTCTGGGTGAGATATTTTCTATCTCAAAGAAGTGGGTTGTCAGGTTCATGAGTAGTTTTCTCTAGGAGAGAAACTACTCAGAATTGTTCCCTGGTGCGCTAGGAAATAACTATCGGCCTCTGAGACTTCCTATCCATCTTGTTGCTGAAGTCCTGGAAGGGAAGTGAGGAAGTCGAGGGACTGTTGAGTAGAGAAGGGGAACACTTCCTAGGGTGGGAAAGGAATGTGGGAATGTGAGACTCTAGGTTAGTTGCAATAGTTGGGCACCTTGGACTGAGCAATTATATTTCTTGTCAGACCTTAGACTGACTTAGTATTTCATTTTCCCTGGTATATTTTATCCCCATCTTGAGGGTGACCCACTGTTGAGATTACGAGTAGTGTGGTCTATGAATGGGAGGGACATGGAAGTTCTGCATGAAATTGGTGATATTTTTATCAAAGATAAGTGTCAATTGTGTGTTAAATTATGTGCTGCATCATTATTTATGCATTTGGTTTTATGGATTTTTCCTGTGTATGCTACATGAGTATTTATATTATTATTTTGTATGAATCTGTGTATTTGCAGAATATTTGTATGTTTTAAATTTGTTATACAATTCGAAAATTGTTCATGTGGCATAGCCTAGTAGTTGGATGCCAAGGATGCTACACATAACTTCTTGATCAACTATTGATCCATTATCCAACTTCAACCAATGGTCCTCTTTCAAATGCATAGTAAATTAAGCACAATGTTTCATATGAAAAAGGACTAGCATACCTCATGGTGACGTTGGATTTCTATCTCCCATAGACTGAGTTGGTTGGATGTGATTAGCTTGGATGATTTGAATAAGAGGTAATTTGAGGGGTGTTTCTATTTGTGCACATGTTGATCATTATCATGGTCGAGATCACTATATTCATTGCGGGTCATGAGACAAGATATCCTCTAGTTACCACTAGGCATGGGGGGTAAACAAGTCCCATTCCTGAGCTTTTTCAGCTTACAAATTCAATCTCTTAGTAGTCACCCATCTCAGAGCCCATATTTTACCAGCCTATGGGGAAGCTGCATCTTTTAAGTGATAAATTCATTGATTGTGAAGGAAATATAAAAAATCATCATTTAACTTGTAATTTCTAGTGTAACGTTCCCCAGGTTAACCAAGGAACATTACTATGTGGAAATACACAAAAAATGAAATGTTCTTCCACTAACTAGATTGTTGTAGCTTACTAGCTACAAACTATTCACATTTACAAACATATTTTAATACCCATAATTAAATGAAAATACAACATTCTAAATAAGCATGAATGCAAATGATAAAACATCTATAACAACATATACAAGCATTCTCATTCACATATTAAATGCAAAACCTTGAACTCATAAATAACTCAACAAAATAGATAAAAAATTATCTTTAAAAGAGAGTTTGTGCAACCAATTTCCTGGGAATGACGTTCCATCCAACCATATATATTTTGTTCCAAATCTCAACAAAAAATTACCCTGAGCCGGGGCTAGGAATACACAAAAGACGGGTGCCTCTCATAACTAAATATCACACAACCCACTGGTTTTCTCCTATAACCATCCCGAATTTCCTCCAAATATCTTCCTATTTAACTTCCCAACCCAAAGAATGTACACCTTCATTGATCTCATTCCATCAGGCATCCCAATCATTTATCAGGGTCTCTCTAGCTCAGGTAGCTAGGAATGTCTTTGCTGGGAACTCAAGGGAACTCATTGCCAGGAAAACCACAAACAACAAAAAACAACAAACAATTGTTGATACAGTGCAACTTACCCAAGATTTCACTCTTCAGTCCTGAAAACTTGGCTCTTTAATTTCCATCTCCAAAATGCTCCAAAAATGCTCCAACATGCTCCATAATTTTCCTAGCCTTGTTGTTCCAACTCCGAAGCTCTTCTCGTCTCTTTTGTACTTGTTGTTCATGTAAAAAATGAATGTGAAAAATTTCTTGTTCTATCCATACGAATTTCCTCTCCTTTCCAAAGATAGTTCAATACTCAATCTGCCCAAAGTTGATTGTAATTCATCACCATGCTCTCCAATAACTATGGGAGGTGACTCTCACACCCACTGTATGATAGATATTCAATGATTGGGCATCATACACTCAACCAGAAAATGAAGGTTTTCCCCAAATGATAATAAAATTAAGAAAAGTGGGTTTGAATTAATACCCATAAATTATTTCCCTTTGGACCCCTCTTGGACACTCTCTAGGAATTGCCCCTCTATTGTGGATTAATAATCTCCCATCTTTGTCCATATCCCAACATCTGGTATTAAATTATATTTATTTACAATTCAGAAAATACATTTCACATATTACATTACTTGGCCATACACACACACATGTATTTACATCACAATCACAATAGTTATAAAAATAAAATAAAATTCTGCAATCTTTACCCTCCAACAACAATCCCAACCATAATCTCTCGTTCTTCTCAACCTTCTGACCCAAGGAACGTGCCCCCTTCACAGCCTTCAGTCCATCGGGTTGTGTTGTTCTTTTATCAAGGTTATCAACATATGTGACCAATAATTTCAAATATATAGTTCTAGTAACTGGTTGAAAACAAACCTTTACCAATCCTATGTCTTTGTTCCAGAGCACTTTGAATTTCTGGTCCAGGATGCATATTGGTTCCACCCGAAAATACCCTTTTTTCCACTTGAATCACAATCCAATCAATTATGTGGTTAGGTTCAGGTACACATTTCTTTAATAATGACACATGAAATATATTATGCATTCTCATGGATGTAGAAAATGCTAGCATGTATGCCACTGACCCTATCTTCTCTAATATTTCAAAAGGACCACAATATCTTGCTGCCAACTTCCGACAACAACCCAACCTTATCGAACTTACTTTTTCTTTAACTTTTAGGAAAACATGTTCCCCCACTTTAAAATCTATAAAAACTCCATTCTTTTCTTCGTAACTCTTCTGTTTGTCTTGGGAAACCTTTAAATTCTACATGATCCTTGTCATATCCTCTTCCATTTCCTTTAACAAATCTGGCCCAATGATGGCTCTATTTGCTGGGTTATGCCAACTCACTGGTGTGTTACACTTCTCGATGGCCCTAGGAATATCAATAATACTACTATTGTATCCTTGGATTCTTACTTTACTTTTCCAACCCGAGTTTCGTACAAAATTAAGAGGTGTTGTGCAATGTATATGCAATATGCACTGACAATAGTATAGGTTTGAGGCTGATCAAAGGTTTGGAATGCATGAAATTGTGTATAAAGTGAAATGGTAGAAAGCAACTTTAACTACTACTTGAATGGAAATCACACCAACTTGAAAATAAAGTTAATATATAGTGAAGAAAAGGAATTTATTCTAATGACATGAAGTAAATCATGTTGAACCATAAACCTCAAACTGAAAGAAGAAGATGAATTTAATCTAATGTATAACAAAACTGCAATTAAAGAAAAGGTAAACTAATGCATGGACTAAACAAACTATTTTATGCCTAACCATTTGATAAATAGCAAGCCATATGTCTTCTTAATGTTTATTGTTGTTCTTATGAAAAGAATATTAAGATAAACTAATATCTAGAACCAAAAGAATCCTACAGGAGGTTTCTACAGGAACTATATAGTTTCTAGAGGAAATGTACAGTTTCTATAGGAAACTCCTACAAGAAGCTAAAAATAACCCTAGCAAGATAGTGTAAGTCTTCTAAAGAATAAAAAAATCTATACAATAATAAAATGGAATATATATGAGGTTCTTGGCCTTGGGAAGACACCTAAGAGTATTCCAATAGGCTATTGAACCTTTTTACAGGATGCCTGCTGTAACTAACCATTTAATGATAACCTAAAAGAAAGAAAAATTATTCATGCAAAACTACATTAAGCTTCAAAAATAAATTAAATGCTCACTAATACTATCTTAACATTCATAAAAACTAAAGAAATTGCAACAGGGTCATTGAGCCCTCTTGAGTGTGCCCTACCCAATAAGCACAAGGAACCTTGATAAAACTCTAATAAGATGAAAACAAGACCATATTTATTCCATTAACATTAGTAGTACATTGAGAGAAAAAAATATCTAAGTCTTMAACAAATGTCTTCAGAGAAAAGTCTTAATAGAATACTCTAAAAAATCCATCTCCTTCTCTCCTAGGCTAGAGGTATATATATAGTCTTGAGAGTTTGACCTCCCTTTATTAGATTAAGTGGGGAAATGGGGAATCTCATYCAATCCCATCTGTATCTCAAAATGTTGTTGATMAGGAGTGGGTATTAATGAACAAAGATYGCTCTAGAGGTAGGTAGGGACAATGCCCCTTTATTCTTGGCTGGAAACACTCTGAGGGAGACAAAATCACCTATTTTTAGGATGTTGGTTCCCTTGACTCATGAAGTTCGACTTGMTTGATTCTACACACATCTTTTGACATAGACATTAGAGCAAAAAGGTATAATATACACAAAATTCCACTTCAAACACATTTACTAAGAAACATACAAACATTTCCATGGATTACTATTAAACATGGCTAAAAACAAGTATTAATTCATATTATGGTGGAAAAAATGTTCCTAAGATGAGCCTTTGTGATAGGAAATTATTGGGATCATCACTTCCTTCCATAGAAAGCTTCAAATAAACTCTTTTTTAATGAGGATTGATACCCATTATTATAAGAAAACTCCACTAAGTTGATATAGTCTTCCCATTTTGATGGTTGATCCATCACATACATTTTGACAAAAAATCTACAACTACATTCTTCTTGCCAGGCTTATCAAGAATAGTTAGATCAAATTGTTGTAATAAAAAAACCTAGTTATCATTCTACCATTGATGTCTTTTTTTTTCATCAAGTATCTAATGGCAACATGATAGTATGTACACAAACTTTATACCATGTAACATAATGTCTGAATTGTTTTAGAGCATGAACTACTGTGAAAAGTTCCCTTTTTGTAACATTGTAGTTTAGCTATACACCAAACAAATTCTTACTTATGAAATATATGGAATTGTTAGGCACATACCTATTGTGGGAACAAATTATATTTTGGGTGTAGGCCTATTTTGGGAACATGACCATTTTTGGAGAGAAAGATATGTTTTTGGAGCCTGCACAAGAGGTGGAAGGAAAGAAACACGCATAAAAAGAATGAAAAGGATCATGCAAGAAGAAAAGAAACATGGAGCGCATGCAGATAGGCCTAACCATATTAAGGTTAGGGTTTTTGACAAATATTGTAATGGCTATAAGCATATAGAGTAATATAAATAAGGAACTAGGAGGTCTAGGAAAACGTCGGTCAGTTGATTATTGAAAGTTGGTTGGTTAGGAAGCTATTGATTGTAGTAAGTTTTGTTATGGTTCTTGTGGTAGAGTCAAATAAGTTGGTCTTTGAGGATTAGGTCACAGGCTGAGGAGCCTGGTGTGATCTAGTCAGTCTCCCAGAGGGTACTTACCCTCATTTTTAATTGTAATACTGAGATGTAATGCACGTAACACATATTTTGTAGTAGAATAAATAAAAGAGTAGAGAAGCCAGATCTTTGTGGACGTAGCCTAGGAGGGGGTGAACCATGGTAAAACCTTGTGCTCTATGTGATTGTTAATGAATTATTTTATTATTATGTTAATCATTAGCTCAATAATGAATGGTGAAAACTAGTTATACCATCATGCATGCCTAGGTTTAAAGATGAATGAATCCTAGAATTAGATGAATGATGATGATGTATAAGGAAAAGGACCTAACCACAATCCCCATTCATTCCTAGACTCTAAACACCTACGTATTGCAGTTACCGATAAAATCTATCTCGAGTGAGACTGTGGTGTGCACAGTGTGTGCAACATTGCGTTTTGGTTTACCAGGAGGGACAATAGTTTTGAGGGTTTTGTTGGAAGCCTATTTGATATTAGAAGTTGGGTTAGCCCAAGTAACCAACAAATGGTTATGTTGCCAACAAGAACTACACATGATTGAGTGGACATGATTTTTGTAAGATAAGAGGGGAGGATGAAATTATAGAAGGGAATGTGTAGGCCATGGAATCCAATGAAGGTGGATATTGAAATATGGTTGAGAACAAAGGAACTCGAGTTTGTGGAGAAGGAAAATAAAAACCTGAAGTTGACACCATACAAGTATCTCGACAAATACGTGTTTAGCTACTTGCAGGGGGTATTTTCTGTGATTTTCCACATATTTTGTAGGAGTGGTTATTGAGGTTGAAGGAAAACCACCCTACGAATTGCATCAAACAACTTGAGTGGCATCTGGTGGAGATCACACAGTTACAACAAGTTAATCACAAATTCAAGCGCGCAGTAGATTTCTGGTTAGACAATATGGTTGCGGGTTTTATCATCGAATTTGCTGTGGATACCATGAATTCCTACACTGCTACAAAGCATGATGTTTTGAAAGGACCCAGAGGTAGGTACATCAGATCATTGTATACTTCAATCAATATTTTATTGTATGAAAAAGGGGTGATGACCATGGAATCATACAAATAAGTTTCCTTGCACGCATGGGGGAAGGTAGGAAGCATTGAAAGGAGGTTGAGATATGGACAATGAGATGGATAAGGGGAAGAAGAAGGAGGCTATGGAACCAATCATGACGGAAGAGGACTAGATAAATCAGACAATATAAAAAGATGGAAAAAAATGCAACGAAAGACCTTAGCAATATAAGATGAATAATAAGAAGAGAGCTATAGACGAAATAGAGGGCTTGGTGAGCCATTAAGAAGAGGTATATGATCTCTAGGTTGTGGAGAAGATTGAGGGAATCTTATGCGCAACATACGAAAGGAAAAAAATAACTCCAGGGTCAGGAACATAAGGAAAAAATCCAATCTAGATCACCATTATTGTGGAACCTACAACCCCATGTGCTACTAATACACCTGAAAGAACACCAACATTTAGAAAACAAAATTTTAGTGGAACCAGAGAAACATGACATGGGTCAAATAAAGGAAAATCAATTGTGGGAGTAAGTTCAAGAAGTAACAGTCAATTATCTACACCACGCGGAGGTAGTAGTTCAACATAGTTCAAAATGACAGGACAAGATCCCACGATTAGATTACCATAATTTCAGAGAGAGGCATCAGAGGACCTTGAAAAACATTTATTCATTTGTGAAAATATCTGGGAAGCAAAGATCACATATGAGGAAACAAATCTCTTTCAATTAGCTATCACACTAAGAGACTGTGTGCTAGACTGGTACATGAGCCTAGATGTAAACAATCCATATGGAGTACCAAAGACTATCATAGAAGTGAAAAAACTACTGGTAAACGAGTTTCAAAAGCCAAGATCAAAATACCAATACATGAATGAGATGATTGAAATCAGGAAAAAATAGGTGAGTCTGTTTGGGAGATTGATCAGAGGTTCAAATGTCTGAAAGGTAAGTTGAAATATGCAATTATTGACATGCAACATAGGCACTTATTTGTAAAATCATTGTTACCACACTTGAAGTATCCTTTGAGACAACAAAATTTCCAAACTCGGGCACATGTTATACAAGCAACCATGGAACTGGAAGAGAATAAATATTAGTAGACAGATCCAACAATAGAGGATTTGAAGGAGGATTTGAATAATTTGACATTTCAACTTAACTAGAATAAGGGAAAAGAGAAAAGAGAAGTTGTTTTGTGTACGCTACCTAGGAAAAAAGGACATCATAAGAACGAATGTCCAACTTTTGTGCAGTACTTGGAAACATGGGTGCCAAACCCCTTGCCAACAGGAGGACCATGGTGTGAGATTTTTAAGATGCATGGGAATGATCCATATCATTTTCCAATGATGCAAAAGTATATGATAGTACCAAAATGTTCATATTGCAATTTTTGCAAATCGGTGGGTCATGATGATAAGGATTGTAGAATGCTGGAACTGATGAGAGAAATAAATTCAGACACATACAAGGTTCAAGAAGAGAAGATCATGGGGAAATATACACCTCAATT
>SNQJ01S0051398.1:97416-118084 GCA_010110895.2 Picea sitchensis | reverse complement strand
GTACAACAATGCGTAACCACAGTATAACCCCACGAAGTTTAACCAGGTACCCCAATACAACACATCGTGAGGAGATCAAGGTGGATAGAGAGGTGGAGGACAAGGAAGAGGAGGATTTGGATGAGGTATAGGACCATTAGTGTGCCACAACTACCAATAAATAGGAAATTATGTAATGTATTTTCCACTTCCAACGATGACATGTATGTACTATGGCGCAACATACCATGACACATAAGACTTCCTAACACTCTTGGGAAAAATGCAGGAAAAAAGGGACCAGAACAACCAGAATGTCCAGTGGATTTCTACAGAATCCATGGATGATGGGAAAAAAATCAATATAGTCACTCAAGGAGGAGCCAAGATAGGAGTCGATGCAACAAAACAAGATCTAGCTCAATGCTAATGGGTCAAGAAGAGTACTCAACCAAAAAAGAAGTTTGATGCGCAAAAAGAAAAGGAAACTTTTAAGGAGGCCAGATAGGAGCTTCTCAAGCATAATGTTGCATCTACATCGATTGTGTAGAAAACTCAGGACCCACCAATGTACAATATGCCATATCCAATGGACCATACTAGTAAAGGACAATCTTTAGAGAAAGTAAGTACCATAAAGACTTTTCTGCAATCCTGTGGTAAGTTATTGAATGATCCATCATCTATTAAGGTCTTTAAAAATCTCCTATAAATATGCAACATAGAGGTAGAAGAGAAGTTAGAGTAGAAAATAGTCAATATATCCATACAAGAAGAAGGACAATCAGAGAATTCAGGCTAAATGCCAACATTGGGTATTTCTACATGGTAGATAATATATTGGATTTAGGCTTTAAAGTAAATATCTTTCTTAAGAAGAAATGGTAGTGTATAGGAGAACCCACATTAGGCTATTCACTTGTCTAGTTGAAACTAGCAAATCAATACATAGTGTTACTAATTGAAAGGCTTAAAGGTGTGACAATATATTTGGATGGAGTGTGCACTATCAAATATTTTGAAGTGATAGAGATAGTAGATGGCACAACACCTTACCCAACATTACTTGAATTGGATTGGGCATTTGATAACCAGGCTGTGATCAACCCAAAGACAAGGAAAATGACTTTTGAATCAGGTGAATATAGAGTTATTTCACAATTGGATCCTTCAAAAGGAGAAAGGTTTGTAGAGGCATCTTGTTTGGATCTGGAAGAAATAAACTAGTTATATAGAACCACTGCGTGAGAAGAGAATTATGTCAACCCAACTGCAGATGGGGTACTCAATTGGAGAAGCATTACATCATGTGAATCAGACTTAGACACAGGTTTGGAGAATTAGCAACAACGACTACATGAAGTCTCCACAAGAAGGTGCACAAGAATAGACTACGCAGTAAGATGGGTGTGTATAGAGATAAGGGAACATCCAAATTTTCATGCGATAAATGACTTAGAAGAACTATTGATAGAATATGAGGAGAAGGTTTTGGAAATCATGAGAGGCTCTAAGATCTAGATATTTCACTCATGGAGACACCTTCAATATGGTGGGGTGCACACAAAGAAACAATTAGGAATGATATCAGTCTAAATGACTACTACGCATTAGATTTGGCACAAAACAGGGGAGAAATATAGAGCAGAAGTATGCTGGGAGAATAACACCATTTGAACACTTGGAGAAGTGGAGAACACAATGGAATATGAAACCACTATAGAAATGGACTCATAACTTTATTCATACATTGGAAGGGATCCCACATGTTGGTTATGGAGCCTGATTATCTTCCTGATTCAGAAATCTTTTCTTTCAGCCATGTTTATACCCCATGAAGACTTTACACCCCAGAAGAATGTACACTCCTCCACGCGGGGGTTACCCCCCCTGCGGGGTCTGGGGGCAAGCGAGCCCCCAAAGGAAACTTTTCCTTGTAAATGTTATTGTAATTTCTAAGTAAATTTAGACCGTTCATTATAAGGTCACAGATCTTACGGTAGAAGTTATGTTAGGGTTTTTTTCCCTATAAGGAAACCCTCTTTTATGAGGGAAATGTATTGCTGCTATGTATCATTGAGAATATTGTATTCTAAGTGAGGAGACTGTGAAATAAATAAGAGGAAGTTACAACGGGTGTGATGTAGGTTGTATCCCTTCATTTGTTGGATAATAATAAAGGAAGGACCTGGAAATTTCTCTGGTGGACGTATCCCACACTAGGTGAAGCAAATATATATTTGTCTCTATTGTATTGTGTATCTTTTGTGTTTTATTTCTTCATTTGTTTTATTTTATTTCTCCACGATCTTGGTTTTCTAACAACTAGTATTAGAGCGAAAGGTAACTCGCAGGAAAAGAGGGTTCCTGGATTGAGTGGGAGAAATGGCGGAAGATGGAAAGTTTAGGGTTGAGAAATTTAACAACCAAAATTACCAGTTATGGAAGATGCAGATGGAAGATTATTTATATCATAAGGATCTATTCCTACCATTGGGTGGAATAACAAAGAAGCTGATGACCATGACGGATGAAGAGTAGGAGGTTCTTGAAAGAAAGGCACTAGGAACAATATAGTTGATCCTGGAAGCATGGTGGCTTTCAATATTTCGAAAGAAAATACAACGAAGGAGATGATGGATGCATTGGCTAAACTGTATGAAAAACCCTCAACATCCAATAATGTATTTCTATGAAGATATTATTTAATATGAAGATGTCAGAAGGTGGGTCTGTTGCAGATCATTTAAATGAATTTAATATGGTTACTAATCAACTAAGTTATGTGAAAGTGGACTTTGATGATGAGGTCGGGGCTCTTCTAATCTTGTGCTCATTGCCATAAATCTGGAATGGCTTGGTCATGGATGTAAGTAACTCTATCTCTGGTTCAAATACTTTAAAATTTGATGATGTTGTTGGTGTTATCCTTAGTGATAAAATGCGATGGAAAAGTACAGGTGAGACATCAGGTAATGCGTTGAACATGGAGAGCAGGGGAAGACAAAAGGATAGAGGAAAGGGATTAGGAAACCCTAGGAATTTTAGGAAGGGAAGATCCAAATCCAGACTGGGAAAGATAGAGTGCGGGAATTGTGGGAAGAAAGGAAATCTAAAGAAATACTGCAGAGCTCCAAAGAAACAAAGAGATGGACAATAGGAGAAAAATTAGGAAGAAAATGTAACAGGTGATGTGTTACAAGATGCTTTGATTCTTTTTGTAGATAATATTTATGAGTCTTGGATAGTATATTCAGGGGCTTCATTTCATGCCACACCCCATAGGAAACCTTTTCTATATCATGTTCAAGGTGATTTTGGACAGGTTCATTTGGGGGATGATGTACCATGCAAAATATATTGGAATGGGAAAGGTAAAAATAAAGCAAAGCAATGGAAACCAATGGTTGTTGAAAGAGGTAAGACATGTTCCATATCTAAGGAAAATATAATTTCAACAGGGCAGTTGGAAAGTGAAGGTTGTATATCCATATTTACAGATAAGGTGTGGAAGGTCACCAAAGGATCATTGGTTATAGAAAAATGAGAGAGGGTAGGTACATTGTATTTATGTACTGGTAATATTGTCTCTTCTATCTCTTTAGCTTCTAAAAGAGTGGATACATCATAGTGGCATCTTAGGCTTGGAAACATGAGAGAGAAGGGGATGCAGATACTTGACAAAATAAATTTGCTGCCAGATCTTAAACAAATTGATTTGCATTTTTGTGAGCATTGTGTTTATGGAAAGCAAAAGAGAGTGAGATTTCTTAGAGTTGAAAAATAAAATAAGAGTGAAAGGTTATAGCTTGTGTAGATAGATGTATCATCTCTTGGTGGCTCTCATTGTTATGTTATTTTTATTGATGATGCAACTAGAAAAACTTGGGTTTATTGCATTAGACAAAAATATGATGTTTTTGATACTTTTAAGAAATGGAAATATTTGGTTGAGAATGAGATAGGAAAAAGGTTGAAGTGTCTTAGATAAGACAATGGAGGTGAATATTGCAGCAAAGAGTTTGATAATTATTGTTCATACCATGGGATTCATAGAAAACTCTTGAGGTAAAATCCAAGAAGTGTACCTTTATTGGATACAATGTTAATGATTTTGGTTATTGCTTATGGGATTATGAAAATCAAAAAATCATTAGGAGTAGATATGTCATATTTAATGAGAATTTCATGTACAAATATCAGTTGCAGGGAAAGATACAAGAAAAAGAAAAACTATAATACACAGTGCTTGATGAGATTACTACAAAAGAAACTCCAAAGGTACCAGAAAGTAAAAATGTACAACAATAGGAGCAACATGTACCTCAAACTCATGCAAGTGTTGTTAGAAGATCTACCAGGTTACGTAGACACCTTGAACGATACTCTCCTTTAGTGTATTATTTATTGATGACTGATTCTGGTGAACCAAAATGTTATGAAGAGGCAATGCAGGTAGACACTAAAAGGAAGTGGGAGCAAGGTAGGAAAGAGGAAATGGATTCCCTGGTAAATAACAAGACTTGGGATTTGGTTCAGTCAATATAGGAAAAATTATATTGAAAAATAAATGGGTTTACAAGTTGAAGGAAGAAGATGGAGGAAAAAACCAGTACAAGGATAGACTTGTTGTAAATGGGGTTGCACAAAAGAATGGTATAGATTTTGATGAAATATTTTCTCTTGTTGTTAAAATGAATACAATTAGGACTATTTTAAGTCTTGTGGCAGTAGAAGATTTGCATCTTAAATAGTTAGATGTAAAAACAACTTTTCTCCATGGGGATTTGGAGGAAGAGATTTATATGCAGCAACCACAAGGGTATGAGGTCAAAGGGAAGGATAATTCGGTATGCAAGTTAAAGAAGAGCTTGTATGGCCTAAAGCAAGATCCAAGGCAATGGTATTTGAAGTTTGGTAGGTTTATGACAGAACAAGGTTATAGTAGATGTCATTCTGATCACTGTGTTTATTTTAAAAGGCTAGAAAATGGAAGCTATATTATCTTCCTATTGTATGTAGATGGCATGCTTGTTGTAGGGTTTAATATGCAAGATATAAATGTGCTCAAGAAGAAATTAGCTAATTCATTTGCAATGAAGGATTTGGGTGTTGCAAAGAAAATCCTTGGTATGAGAATAACAAGAGATAGGGAAAATCACAAATTGAGATTGTCTCAGGGTGAGTACATAGAGAAGGTGTTGGAGAGGTTTAGAATGAAAAATGAAAAACCAGTTAGTACACCTTTGGCCAGCCATTTCAAATTAATTAAGGAAATGTGTCCCAAGACACAAGAGGAGATATAATACATGTCCAGTTTCCCTTATTCATCAACATTTGGCAGCTTGATGTATGGGATGGTTTGCACAAGACCAGATATTGCACATGTAGTGGGAGTTGTGAGCAGGTATATGAACAATCCAGGTAAAGAACATTGGGAGGCAGTAAAGTGGGTTCTCATGTATTTGAGAGGTACTACTACTCATGCATTATGTTTTAGAGGTTCATACACTGCTTTATAGGGATGTGTTGATTCAGATATGGAAGGTGTTAAACATATAAGGAGGACCACCACAGGGTATGTTTTTACTATAGGTGGAACAACAATAAGTTGGATTTCGAAAATGAAAAAGGTTGTTGCACTTTCAACAACAGAGGTAGAGTATGTTTCTACTACAGAGGCTAGTAAAGAGATGATTTAGTTATACAGGTTTATGGAGGAATTGAGAGAGAAGCATGAGATAGCAAGTTGTACTATGACACTGAAAGTTTCATTCATCTTGAAAATAACTTAGCCTTCCATTCGAATACTAAGAATATACAACTCAGGTACCATTTCATACGATCTTTCTTGGAATGTGGACATTTGAAGTTGGAAAAGATACACACTAGCCAAAATCCTACGGACATGTTAAAAAAGGTTGTAACTAGGGATAAACTAAGTTCCTTCTTAGTTTCAGTTGGTCTTCAAGCATGAAGGTGAAGAAGGATCATAGTCCAGCATACACAACAACGATGGATTTATTGAGATCAATATCCAAGTGGGAGATTGTTGGTTGTGGAGCCTGATTATCTTCCTGATTCAGAGGTCTTTGTTTTCAGTTGTGTTTATACCCCATGAAGAATTTACACCTCGAAATAATGTACACTCCTCCACGTGGGGGAGTGCATGGGGGGGGTTACAGACCGTTCATTATAAGGTTGTAGATCTGATGGTAGAAGTTATGTTAGAGTTTTTTTTCCCTAGAAGGAAATCCTCTTTTATGAGGGAAATGTATTGCGTCTATGTATCATTGAGAATATTGTATTCTGAGTGAGGATATTGTGAGATAAAGAAGAGGAAGTTACAACAGGTATGGTGTAGGTTGTATCCCTTCATTTTATGGATAATAATAAAGGAAGGACCTGAAAATTTCTCTAGTGGACGTAACCCACACTGCGTGAACCAAATATATCTATGTCTCTATTGTATTGTGTACATTTTGTGTTTTATTTCCGCATTTGTTTTATTTTATTGCTCTGTGATCCTGTTTTTCTAACACCACAGAATTGGTACATAGACCAGGAGATGCACATAGGCACTATAGAATGGACATGATTACAATAAAATTTTGTAGTAACCTTCTCATTCTAGCATGAGAACCCCAACATTGATTCAGTGTTGAAGTTGAAAAGGGGTTTGATATTTTTTGATGAACCATAGGTCAAAATCACAACAGAATATCAACAAAAGAACAAACATATAGTCAAAGAGTTACTCTCATGTTATCATGTCTAAGAGGAAGCACCAGATGAAGATGATCCGCGAAACATTCAGATCACAGATATTGAAGGAGAGAGAGAGGTGTAAGGTCTATCTATGGAGTCAAAGGCATTTTCTACACCAATCAAATTTAAGAAAGTCAACATTGGGATGAACAAAAATCCTAAAATGGAAAGTATTGGAGACTACTAGGATGAGAAAACATTAGAAAGGATAAGAGAGTTACTGCATGAATACAATGACCTGTTTCCAACAACATTTATAAAGATGAAAGGCATAGAAGAGGAGCTAGGTGAGATGAAGATACCCCTCAAGCCCGAGGCTAGACCTATCAGATAGAGAACTTACATGATGAATCCAGTGTATAAGAAGAAAGGGAAAGCAAAAATTGACCAAATGTTGGAAATTGACATTATAGAACTAGTAGAGGAATCTGAATGGATCAGTTCCATGGTAGTCCATGAAAATAAGAAAGGGGGGATAAAGATTTGTATTGATTTGAGTAAAATAAATGATGCATACTTACATGACCCTTTCCCTACCCCTTTTATAGATGAGGTATTGGAGAATGCAGAAGGCCAGGAAGCATATTCATTCATAGATGGTTTCTTAGGTTACCATCAGAGCAAAATATCTCTAGAGGACAGGTATAAGACTATTTTTTCTATAGAATGGGGATCCTACCAATATACAGTCATGCCCTTTGGATCGAAGAATGCACCAACTATATTTTCATGGGTATTCATAGCTGTTTTTAAGGAATTCATACATCAATTTATAGAAGTATATCTGGATGAATGGACTGTGTATAGTCTTTTGAAATACCATTTAGAATTTTTAAGACTAATGTTGGGAAAGATGCAAGCAATGTCAGATATCATTAAACGTCAAGAAATGCATTTTTTGTACACATTTTGAGATATTGTTGGGACATATAATGTGAAAACATGGATTACTGGTTGATCCTGCTAAGATTGCAGTCATTGTGAATTTACCACCACTAAAGTCAGTGTGCCAGTTAAGAGCCACACAAAGACATACAAACTACAACAAGAAGTTTATAAAGGGGTATATGCAGATTACTACACCAATGGAAAAAATGTTAAAGAAGGACACCATATTTTAGTGGAATGAGGATTGCCAACAAGGATTGGACACTCTAAAGGAAAAGATAGTGACAACACCTATATTAGTATTTACATATTGGGAAAAGACATTTCATGTGGATGTAAATGCATCAAAAATAACACTTGGATCAATTTTGGCACAACCAAGAGCAGGGGACTTACACCATCCTATAGCCTTTGGAAGATAGAAGTTGTCAAAATCTTAGCAGAATTACAACACCACAGAAAGAGAAGGCCTAGCCATGGTATATGCACTTTAGAAATTCAGATACTATTTATTGGGTAAACACTTTAAAATGTTCACATATCATTCTACCCTCAAATATCTAGTCAACAAGCTAGTGTTGGGGGGGGGGAGGATCTGTAGATGGCTGTTATTATTCCAAGAATTTGGTTTTGAAGTAATAGTCAAACTAGGGAAGCTTAATGCAAGACTATTCGAGATACTTCACAAACACCTAGGATTTTTTTTTCCTAAGGTTTTCCCTATGTTTATTAGTCATTATTCAGTCTCCTATAATTTTTTCCTAAGGTTTTCCCATGTTTGCTAGTCATTATTCAGTCTCCCATAGCTTAGGGAGAATGTTCTTCTAGGATAATATTCTCTTCACAACCCCAGTTTGATCAGTTGAGGGAGTCTAGATGCCACATTGAATCATCACCATGAAACATTGGGAGGCCCCAACACTAATGCACATTGTCCTGGGATCATCACCAAACTAACACATTAATCATGATTCCCCGATATCCTCCTCACTTCACTCCCCTATTCTTCAACTGAAATGAAGACCCAGAGACTAGTTAGCTCTGCATCAGGTGGGAAGTTCACCCTCGTAACCCACCCCTGAGAGACTGGACTAGGTGGAAGTTTACTCTTGTAACTGTTGGTGTGTGTCTAGATCACTCTAGACCAACACTATGGCACATTTTATTCTCCTCGAGTGCACATTGGTCGAGTTATACAGACTATACCATGTGTAAATTATCATTCATTCATTTGGTTAATGAGAATTCTTCCATTCTTTCTCTCCTTCTTCTCTTTTGTCATATTTTCTCTGCAAACTATGTATGCCATTTTCTAGCTACATATTTTTTGTGTGGGTTCAACACATTTACATGGTATCAAATACAACATATTTCTAGGAAAAATACACACCAGATTCTTTTTACAGGTACTGAAGATTGAAGATAGCGGAAAAATGGAATTTCCAAAAGAATTCATTCTTACACCGTACAATTTCTTTGCATGGAAAAAGAAGATGATAGTGCATCTTCGAGGAAGAGGATTATACAAGTTAACCATGGAAATAGAGACCAAACCCACACCATCCATATAAAAATCCAAGTATCTGAATCAAATGCATGAAGTGTTTGGAACTATTTGCAGTCTCATTTCTCCTGAACTCCTCTTTCACATATCCTCCTATAAAACCCTCAATGAATCTTGGACCACCATGGAAGAGATTTTTGGAAAACAAGACAAAATGAGGGGACACATGCTCGAGGTGGAATTTCTCACATTGGATCCAAATCCTTCGACAATCTCCAAGATTTATTTACCAAATATAAGGATTTGTTGAATCAAGGCTTGCAGGGTTGATAAATCTAAGGAGGAGACACACATGTTTCTCACCATTCTCTCCAAACTTGGTCCAGAATACTCGACGTTTGTATCCACATTTCATTCATTTAGGCTTGCCTATGGATCCACCTAGAATATTCCCTCTCTTGATGTATTTATTGAATCTTTGACACAAGAGAAAAACAAGCTTATCAACATGGGAAAAATCAAAGGACCAAAGGCAAATGCACTTATTGTGCATGATGGTAGCGGTCATCAAAATCAGAAATCTAAAGACAAAGAAAAAAGGAAAGCACATGAAAATCTGAATAAGGAAGGGTACTCAAAACCTTTCAACGATGCCTCTAGATCCAAAGGTGGAAAGGGAAGAAAATGGGAGAAATGCACTTACTTCCATAAAGGATTCCATCGAGAATCCGCATGCATGCAAAAAAAAAAGAAGATCAAATGGCCCAAATACTTTAACAAAAAAACCTTGGAGATTGCATCCCCAAGGGTGTCAAGAAGAAGAATCCAGATGATAAGAATCCAGGTGAGCCCCACAAATTTCCCCTAAGATTTGATCCCTTTTGGAGATCCTCACAGGACACATAGTAGAAAACAAGTGAGGATCCTTGTGGGTCACCAGTATCTCAACAAGCGAGGATTTGTAAAATTTCTAGATTCAGGGAGTTACCATATGATATGCAAGGGATGAGTTGTATATTCATGTCAAGGGCCTAGGAATTCACATCATTTGAGTCTCTAGTGGTCTCTATAAAATATAGAAACTCTCTTAAGACTCCTCCAAAGAACTATATAACAAGGGAAATTATTGGGAAAGAGGAGGAGAATTCAAGAGTAATGTTATGCTTCCTATTTGTAGAGGTGCTTTTCCTGTCCATCATAGCCAGAAGTCAATGAGCCTAGCTTGACCAAGAAGATGAAGGGATAAGTAAGGAGCTAGGAGAAAAGGGAAATGCATATACATTCAAGGTATGTAATATTGATGTAATGTATTCATGATTAATCACTAGATCATTGGTTTTCCTCCATATTATTTGTGTTCTATTCATAAATGAATTGGATCTAGTATTATGAGTATTAGATAATAATAGATCTAGTGAATTTGATTTTCCTAACATTAGAAGGATAATGTGTAGGTGGTTGTTTGTATTCTTGTGTGCAGGAAGAAGATTGCAGGAGATGAAGTTGGATCTCAAGAGCTATAATAACCAGGAAACATGAGGAAAACTGTCAATCTAAGGCATGTTCAACCTCCTTCTTGGTTAAAAGGAAATGATTTTGATTGCATCTAGAAAACCATAGGAATCAACCCCTTTATGCCTAGTATTACTAGGTTAATACTAGGGAGATCTTGTTGTCCAACCAATGAGATCCCTCTGAGATTTTTTCCCATAACAATTTGGAAATTACAAGTAAACTAAAAAGTGGACAAATTTACAAGTTATTGATAAATTTTGTGTAGGAATAAGTTTAAAAGTGAACAAACATAATCTTTTTAGTAAATCTAAAATTCCACTTCATTTTTATTTTTTTAATTTTGACAATGCATTGTGTGTCTCTTTCGGTTCATTATCTACCATTTGAAATTATATCCAAAATTCTACTCATGACATTCATCTAAGTGAGTTTAGGTTTATTCAACTCTACTTTCGGCCAACTATTAAGCAATTTCACACCATTTTTTTGATTTTAACCATATAGATTTTCTTAAAATAGACTAAAACCATTAAAATAGAATTTCATGTATCAATCAATTAAAACTATATTACTTATGATAAAAATGAAACTATATTATATTTTCGTTAAAAAAAACCCGCTAAATTTATTTAAAAAATGATAGGGTTTTATCCACTTTTTGAGTTTTAGTGGTTGAAAAACATCAAAAAAATTTAGAAAATTTAAATTATCTACTCAATTAAATCAATCTCACCACCAAATAATCAAATATTTTATTTTGCAAATTTAAATTCTCTATGCAATTAAATCAATCTCTCCACCAAAGTCTCAACTATTTTTTTTTCAAATTTGCAATTTTAAAAACTAGAGGAAAGTATTTGTAATTTCGAAAACACTCAATTAAGTTGCACATGATCATTAAGCATGGTTTGTACAAACCAAACATAACATATTATGTGCTAATTTATTTTGTGCTTGTATAGTATAGGATAGTGAGTGTATGTAATTATTCAAATACAAATTTAATGAATTAATTGTTCTTTGTACATATGGGTGGATGGGATTAACGAACAGAGGCATGCAAGAGAATAAGAAGAGATATGAAAATATTGATGGCATATAAATACAAGGTGATGAAAACCCATATGTATATTGGGATACTGAGCACAAAGAATGCAACAATAAACTAGATACAGAGAGTTACAACAAACATTAACAGAACAACAATCACACAGAGAATATCCACAAGAAAGGGAAATGGTATTCTTATTGTTCAATATCATATATTATAGAATAACCCAATAGGATTGAAAATCTATTCTATTTGAATCTACGGGCTACACATGTATATATCACAACGCCTGATTGTTTGTGAATCAAAGTAATGATTGAATTCCCGCACAAAATTTGAACTGTTGGAACCAATTGAAGTATCAAAACATTGTATTGTTTCCACCTATTCAATAATATCCATCTTGACAACAATTTACTTGATACCTTGCCCAGATTCATTCATCACCTTTTTTGTAAGCCAAGAGAATCCAATCACCACCACAACTTCTCTAACAATATTGGTTGTTTGAACATGTCTGCACAATTTTCTCCATTATGGACCCCTCCACCTCCTCTAAATCAACATAACCAAAGACTAAATCATTAAAACCATTGTAGGTGATAAAATGACTCTAATATACAAAAGCACCCATTTCCAATGTTCTTTACCTAGTTTTGTCACATGTTCACTGACGACACTAACTGCATGTGAAATATTTAGTATTGAACATTTCATCTCAAACATAAACCTTCCTACTATATTAGAAAATGGTACACGAGACATATAATCCTTTTCTTCCTTAATAACAATACATAAACTTGAAGAAAGCTCACAATTTAAAGCTAAAGATAAATTTACTGGTTTCACAATGTTCATACTAAACCTCTTTAGTATCTTCACCATAAAATTTTGTTGTGATAACCACAACTTACCATTTTCCCTATATTTGTGTGCTTCTATTCCTAGATTTGATGTGTTGCTCCTAGATTTTTCATCTAAAACATCTTGGCCAACTGGGCCTTTAACCTACTAATCTTAATCATTTTTTGGATTGAAACAATCATATCATCATCATATAACACCAAGATAATGAATGTACCATTGTCCAAACTTTCAAAGTAAACACTATGGATATACTCACTTCTTAATAAATTTTAGGTCACCATGAAGGAATCAAACATCTTGAACCATTGCTTGGTTACCTTTAGGCCACACAATGATTCCCTAATGTGGGTAGTATGATCCTACAACCTACATCCCTTATCTCCATCATTATAACCAACATAGATATTAAACTTGTATAAATTCAAAGATTGTAATTCTGGAAGTAACTTACAATTTACAAGTACCTGCAACCCCCGTTGTTTCTTGCTCATATGGCCTAGCCGTGGATGCCATAAACAAGTGGATGCACTTGCTTCATTAGATATCATTGTTTCTTCATTTACTTGAGTTCTCCCTTCTAGTTTGTAAAGGTTTCCAATATTTGTATCCTTCATAACCACCAAGATGCCCTTGGACACTTTCAGTGCTCCACCTTGACCTATAAACTTGTAACCTCCAAAATTCAAAACTCCCAAAGAAATTAAATTATTTTTAATTTATGGTACATGTATAACATCCATAAAAATTCTTACAATACCATTAAACATCTTAATATTAATGCTCCTAATCCCAATAGTTTTATAAGAAATATCATTTCCCATAATAAAAATATTGGCATCTATAGGTTGATGAAAAGATAACCAACTTCTATGTGAACACATGTGATGGGAAGCACCATAATCTAATAACCATTCTTCTTGATATTGTGAGAAATTAAAAACAAGCAAAACTTTATCAACCATACTTGGAATTAATAAAACCATATTTTCTTCATTTTTTGAGTCATACTAGGATACTTTTCTTTTCCAACAATATTTCTTGGGATGCCCTGGTTTATTGTAGTACCAACATTTTAGGTTACTCCTTTTTCCTTTTGACTTGGATCTGGATGTACCTATCAATTTTTCCCTCTTTATTTGGATCAACCTATAGCCATCATTGATTCTAGTGTGGAAGTTTCTATACTATATTTCCTCCTCACCTCCTTAGGAAACAAAGCTCCCACAATAGATTCAAATTGAACGGTTTTTGTTGTGCTAAAGCTAATAGAAGTGACTAAATTATCCCAAGACTTAGGCAATGAACAAAACAAAATCGTTGCTTTATCTTACTCATCAATTTTTACATCCATACTAGTTAAATGGCATATCATAGTATTAAATATATTTAAATGATAAAAAAAATTGTACCTTCTTTCATCCATAGGATGTACATTTTCCTCTTCAAGTAGATTTGGTTCGTCAAGGAGTTTGTCATGTAAAGGATTTACATTCTTCTCCATGATAATGTTGTTGTCTCCTATCCATTTATATTAAATAGAACTTCATCTTCTAGATACAAATAGATGGTACTGATATATCTCGAACCCATATCTTCCCATTCCTTGTCTGTCATGCTCGATGGTCTCTTTGTCTTTCTCATCAATTCTTTGTGTAATCCTTGTTTCAATAGAAAATCACACATATTCAAATTCCACAACTATAGGCTACTCTTTCTATTAAAATTATCCACCTTGAACTTAGCACTCTATACCTTCACTAGATTCCATGACCTCCACCAGATTTGGACTCAAAAAACAAAATCTTATATGGCCTCCACCACCCTGTAGCATTCAACACAATTAAATTTTGTAGGATGAACTCCTTTGATGTGGTCTATAGACTAAACCTCTACACACATGATAGAAATGGTTTCCAATGGGCCTCCTTCATATTGGATAGACTTGGCCCTTCAAAATCATTCCCAACACAATACACGATCTCCACTAATAAGGGTTTTCATTTGGATTTGAAATAGTCTACATATTTTTCCCTACTCACGAAAAATCGATCCACTGTCTCCACATATTTTTGACTACTCACAAACCAATGAAGATTCTCTCACAACAAACTGAGTGATTTTCCTTCTCCTTTGCGCGTGTGTTTATCCTCCTCTTTGAAACCTCGCGCCCCTTAAAAATTGTTTGACACCACTTGTTGGGGAATTGAGGATAGACAATGCAATAATAAACTAGATACATAGAGTTACAACAAACATTAAAAGAATAACAATCACATAGAAAATATCCATGTGAAAGGGAATCTTTCCTTAAGATGACTTGTCAAAATCTCTTCTCTCTTTTATGCTTCTTTTACCTTGATTTTAAGCGAGCAACTTCTTCCTCTACCTTGACACATTTTTTCTCTGTAATACTATTTCATCTTTCATACACTCATTTATTTTCTTCTTTTCTTCTCGCCGGTTTATTAGTGTTTCTTCAATTCTTCTGTCTTCTTCTAACCAGACCTATATATTTGTAATAATCTATTAGACTTCTTCATAGTTTTTGTTGGGATTTTCAGAACATTCCTTTATCTTGATCAATTCTTCCTTGAGTGACTTGTTTTTCTACCTTTCTCTTTTTAACTCACTCAAATCGTCGATTAGTTCAGCCTCAAGATCCACTTTTCCTTCTTCATAATCTTCTTCGTCATTTTCAATTTATTCTTGTTCTATCTCAGTATCTTAGTTATATTTATCAACATGCTATGGCTCTATGGTTGCAATAAGAGATTACTTAGAGTAAATATTATGTATCTCATCCCAAAGCTCTTTGTCTTATGAGCATTGTTCCACTTTAACTTTTACCGAACAGGTAATCCACCTATGATGGCATCCATTTCTATTTTTTTGTTTCTTTTCAATTCCATCTTGGATGCAGTCTTTGGAGGTCTCTTTGAAGCGGTGTATTTTATAACAACTGAGTACCAAACATCATACCCATGTGCCTCTAAAAGATATTTCATTCTTTAGCTCCATCTCTCATAATTCTGACCATCAAACATTGGTGTTCCATTATCTATGTAATCCATGATCTACCTTCTAGTGGTTAGAATATTTTTGAAGGACATGCTCTTATACCGATGGTTGGAATATTCACCAATACTGAGAGGGAGAGTGAATCAATATTGAGAAATTCTTATCATTTTAACCATAAAATGTAAACATTAAGTTATGAACAATTTATCACTTATGATTGCATTCAATATATCATCAAAATATAACCACAGATACATAGTACACAAGATTTTTACATGGAAATGAAAATGGAATAAACCCACATAATGGTTTTTAATATATATCTTGAATATTACATCCAGTGGAAGCAACCAACTTCCAAACTTCTCTAGAACCAACTAGAAGGAGGAACTAACTCCCTATTTATAGGATCCAACCTGAAGGAAGCTACAAATCCCTAAATTCTTCAACACCAACTAGAAGGAGGCTCCAACCCACTAGTTTACAACCTCCAACCTTAAGGAAGATCCAAATCCCTAGATTATCCAACACCAACTAGAAGGAGGATCCAACCCCCTAGTTTACATGATCCACCCTGAAGGAAGCTCCAACTCCGTAGATTATCCAACACCAACTGGAAGGAGGATTCAACCCCTTTTCCTTGCCCCTTTCTTCCTCACAAAAATATAAATGAGAGAATCAACATGTCACTATTGTTGTCTTTGAAACTGATACATCATCATCATCAACCTATCATTGTTTCTTTCATTGATATTGATACATCATCATCATCAACCTATCATTGTTACTATCACTTATACCGATATACCATCATCAAAAATGGTTCAACCACATAAACAATATTCCAATATCACCAATAAAATCCCCCAACTCATATTCTTGAAATCACCAAGATATGAATTAATCCATGTGCCAAAATACACCTCAAAGAATCCATGATATACCTCAAACCATGTACCAAATATATTCCTTTAAGCAATGTATTGAGATATTCCTCAAGCATGTTCCAAAAAATCCATGATATGCCTCAAACCATGTACCATAACCATCAAGATATGCATCAAAAATGTGCCAAGAACATTCAAGGCATGCCTCAAGCATGTGCCAAAATATGCATTAAACATGTGTCAAACCATCCATGATATGCCTCAAAGAATATTCCATAGCCTCCTAGATATGCCTCAAGCATATACCATAATAACCAAGATATGCCTCAAACATATACCATAACCTCCAATACATGAACATCAAAACATATATAAAACCATACCTTTTATCATGTGAAAACTTGGAGCATGAGATCTCAGACCATGAGACCTTCCTCTACTTCAACATTAAGATAATAGCACCTTCTTCAAAATTATGCATAGATACATGATTCATCCATATTCAACCTTCAAACACTTGCGCTTTGCTTCACTGCAATCCATGTATATCCTATATGTGATTCATCCATTTGCAACCCACGCATATACACACTTCACCCTTCTACAAACCACATATAACCTCATAAAAATTGTATGGTCACCTCCATACACTTCTCCCTCCTCGACCTCCTTTCTCCTAGGCTAGATTCACTTTTTGGGATCACCAATCCTCCTAGCACAAAAGTAGACCCACTTGTACTAGATACATTCAAAAGAAAAACTTGGTTGGATGTAAAATGGGGAGGTTCTTGGTGTGTATTTATGCCCTTCAATGCTTCTTTACTTGATCTTTTAGGTGTTGTAGGTAGCTTCTTTGTTTGAAACAACGTTTTCCTTTTCTGTAACTTCTTGTTTGAAACAACGTTTTTCCTTTTCTTTAATTTAGGGCCAAATTGTAACTTCTTTGACCTTATATATGGGGCTTCTTGACCATACTTTGAGGCTTCATCTTTAAGAGGGTATAACTTCTCAATTGTGAGGAAGAACATGTCATACCTCCTACCGTTGGAAACGACATGACGTGGAAAATTCATATATGAGAGTTATGAATGCATTTGAAATGCCCTTCATGTGAATTTTATTCAACTAACTTCAGGCTTCATGACCACACCTCTGGGGATTCTTAACCAATTAACCATATTTCCAGGGCTTTTTGTATATTTTTTTAAAGCGTCTTCTCATAAGGGCCATGCTTAAAGTTACACCATAAGGGGACCACTTTGAAGACTTCTTCAAATACACCCATAACTTCTAGAGGATTATAGAATTCTTCTAGGGTTGATATCAACGAAAACCAACTTTTCAACAATATCCCCCTTTAACATTTATGGAAACACTCATACTCCCCCTGCCTTCCTATTTTTTTTCTCTCTCCTGCTTTTGTTCTTTCTCCCCCCTTTGAAATCAATTGAAAAGGGTCACTCCCCATGATGAATTCTCTCCCCCTGTCTTATTTTCAAGATGTTGTGTATATCAAAGTGGGGCTTCTTGTATATTCTTCATTTCCTCTCTTCCGTGACTTCTTTTCAATTGGTACTTCCTAGTGTAATCCACCAACATATATTAAAAGAGTTCATGTCAAAATTGTTATCTTCTAGACCTGCTAAATATCTCATGAATTCATCATTGTCCATATGTCACAGGACTGTCCATGATTCTGCTACACACAATGTTGACCCATCTATCATTTTATTATTCTAAAGACTTGTCCAAATCTACTGCAACTGATCACCACATATTATTTCTTTTCAAGTTAAATCTAATGTATTCACTAGTCTTCTCTATCTTCAAATCAAATTCTACAAGTCTGCAACATTTTTTAATAAATATATCCTTTCTTGAATACATGATTGGAATCCTATATACAATCATGAATCTCTTCCTCAAAAGTGTGACAATGATATTCCTCGTAAAAAAATCTTACCTATTCATACCTACACAGGGATGTGTTCTGAAAACTGCTCCTTAACCAACCAATCTGTCATGAGAGATTTTGTACCTATGCCATCATACGATTCATAATATGCCTTCCCAAAATCTGCAAACACTTTAGATTTCCTGAAAGATAGTTCTCCAATATTTAATAGTTTTTTCTTATATTTCCCCTCTTCGATATTCACATTATTGGGAGTCTCCAAGCAATATGGATTAGAACAATATATAAGGTTTCTTTGTTGCGGGGTCGTGACTTTTATTTTTGACACCTTCCTCTTTACCTGTAGATTCATCATGATTTCACAATTCTGTAAATCTCGTGAGTATAATTTCTGGGAGTTCTTTATTCATATGTTGTTCTTTTTTTTTCTTTCTTCTCCAAACCTTCTTGTATCTTATATCAATGTTTTCCTTCAAGGAAGACTTCATCAAGATTCTACAATCACAAGCTATATGTCCATAGTTGTGGCATTTTTAACATTCAATATTGTAGGGGGGCACCTAAACATCTCTTTCTTTAACATTTATTCCATATGATCTGCAATCTACAACTTTATGTCCAAAATGATTACAAGTAAAACAATAACTAGGAAATAAACTTTGATACCTAGGAGCCAATGATCCCATTTGTGATGTAGTCCTTCTGAATTCATGCCTTATTTGATCACAATCTTCTCTTATATTGTTTTCTTCACAATGATTGAAGCTTATTTGATACTTGGATATAGAGGGCCCTCTTATGCATTCATCCCTCTTTGAATCTTGTTGACCATGATTTTTTCCTTTGAGAATGTATTCACAGTTCTTTTCCTTCTCTTCATTCTTCTTTTCTGAGAATCTGGAACACTTCTCTTCAACTTTCATTACTAGTTGTGTGGAGATTCCACTCTCTACAATGCTATTGTTGGGATTGACATTTTCATATTCATTGCATAAGGACTCACCAATGTATCCAAGACTTTCTTTATTGAAGGGTGATCTTTGATATTTCAGAATATCTTCCAGTACTTGAGAGCTCTTCAAGTTCTTGTTGAGCTTGTCAACTTCAAATCTTAATGAGACGACTTCTTCTTTAAGATTCTCACAATTTTCCTCTTTCTTCATCATTAGGGTCTTAATTACTTCTTTTGTTCTCTTTTCTTCTTCAAGTTGTGTTTTCAAGGAGATGATTTTTTCTTCAAATATTCTTTCTTTTTGACTAAATTATTCTTCAATCTTGTTTAAGTCCTCAGATATTTCCTTAAGATGACTTGTCAAAATATATTCTCTCTTTTATTCTTCCTTTACCTTGATTTTTAATTGAGAAACTTCTTCTTCTTCCTTGACACGTCCTTTTCTCTGTAATACCATTTCATCTACCAAACACTCGTTTATTTTCTTCTTTTCTTCAAACTAGTTTTTGAGCGTTTATTCAATCCTTCTGGCTTCTTCTAGCTGTACCTTTATATTTGTAATAATATGTTGCAATTATTCAGATTTTTTGTTGGTATTTTGAGAACCTTCCTTTGGTTTGATCAAATCTTCCTTGACTCACTTGTTTTTCTTCCTTTATATTTTTAGCTCACTCAAAGAACTGATTAGTTCTTCCTAAAGATCCGCTTCACCTTCTTCATAATCCTCTTCATCATTTTCAAGTTCTTCTTGTTCTATCTCAATATATTCTTTATCTTGATCAACATGCTCTGGCTCTGTTGTTGCAAGAAGAGATTCCTTAAAGTAGATATTGTGTAGCTTATCCCAAAGATCTTTGATTGATGAGCATTGTCCCACTTTGACTTTTACTAAATCAGGTAATCCATCTAGGATGACATCCATTTCTATTTTGTTGTTCCTTTTTAATTATGTCTTGGCTGCAGTCTTCAGAGGTCTCTTTGAAGTGGTGTATCATGTAAGAATTGATTACCAAACATCATACCCCTCTGACTCTAAAAATACTTTCATTATTAAGCTCCATCTCTCATAATTCTAACCATCAAACACTGGTGTTCCATTATCTATGTAATCCATGATTTACGTTCTAGTGGTTAGACTATTTCTGAAGGACCTACTCTGATACCAATTTTTGGAATATCCACCAATACTAAGAGGGGGGTGAATCAATATCGATCACATTTTACTATTTTAACCATAACATGTAAACATTAAGTTATGATCAATTTATGACTTATGATTTCATTCAAGATATAATCAACATATAACCAGAAATACATAGTACAC
>SNQJ01S0051398.1:55403-76930 GCA_010110895.2 Picea sitchensis | reverse complement strand
GTAAAAGGAATGAACTTTTCCACATAAGAGTCATAACACATAATGTCAAAGTTGATACTCTTGTAGACAGTGGATCACAAGCCAATCTAATCAGTGAAGATGTTGTGAATAACTTGGGACTTGAAACTAAGTCACATCCTAAAGAATATCCATTGGGATGGATATGTTGTGATAACAATTTACAAGTAACCAAGCAATGTAAAATCAAGTTTGCAATCACTTCTAATTATGTTGATGAAGTAGAGCTTGATATAGTGCCACTGGACATATGTGGAATTGTATTCGGAAGCCCATACCTTTATGATAGGAAATCCATATTCTACAGAGAGGAAAATAAGTATTGCTTCAAGAAAGATGGGAAGGAGTACATTGTTCATGCTCATCGCATGAAAACTAACAGGTCCTTTGCAGCTACAGGGCAGTTAAAAAGAATGGTAAATGCAAGAAAAAGTTTAACACTTATGTCTGTAAAAAAACATGAAGTTTGTGATGCTGAACATCAGATGGTTCAGTATGTTTCTAACAGTCATGAAAATGTCACCAGGGTTACAGCATGAGGTTCGGCTGCATAATTTGATTATTGTTCATGTTCAAAAGGGGAAGCATGTTTTGTCATTTTCATTTTCATACTCAGTATTGTTGATTAGTTTGTTGTTGTTCAGTGGTGTATGGCTGCAAAGTGCGACAAAGAATATAGATGATTGTGCGATAAATGAAATGATTACTTTGATAAACAATGTTATCTCAATTTTCATGTTTGTTGTGATTAGTCAGGTGATCAATATCCCAGCAGAGAGGATGGATGATACAGGAAAAAGTGGTGAGGCAGTACCCTTACTTCTTACCTGAGTAAAAACAGACTTTTGGTGGTCCAAAAGCTTCCAAAGTGGGGAGGAATTCTCCAGGAGGCTCCCTAGGCTCAGAAAATGATCAAAAATAAAAGTTCTTAGAATTGGATGAAACCAATTCCATTACGACCGGATCATCGCGCTGATTCCGACCATATATTCATTTCCTCAAAACAAACACCGGATGTGAAAAATATCGCACGACAATCAGATTCTTCTATGGCAAAAGTCAATGGTCAACTAGCAAATGAATAAGTGCCACATGGCCCAGACATGGGAAGCCACGTGTCACTTCACTATTGGTTGGCATGTAAAAATTATTTGGGGGTCCATGGGATTCGAACCTCTAACCCATGGCTAGCTCCAAGTCTTTGGAAAAGTTCAATTACCAACCTGCCAAAAGTCAAATTTACGAAAAAAAACCCACTTTCCTATAGTTTTTGGGTCAAATATCCAAAGGAGGGCGCAAGGGGGCTAGGGCTAAGCCCCAGCACATGGTTTCATTATAGGAGCGCGTCCAAGGGCTAATTTTGGGCGCACCTAAGGGTAGATTAGCCCAAATCCCATGGAAGGCGCCCCAAAACCAGGAGCTAACAGTTAAGGGGTTTGGCACATAGCACTTGGAGCACTTGCACTTGTCCATGTGGCCCCATGTGACCTGGTAAAGGGGGCGCGCACCCTGTCTTGGGGGCTACTCTGCATTTTTGGTTTAAAAGTGGTTTTTAAACATTACAGAGGTGATTTTTGCCTGATATTATGCCTAGAAAATGGATTTTTTGAGGATTTTAGGCCATTTGAAGGGGGATTTGATCCCAGAAAGAGGCTAGATCTTGAGGGAAGTTGGGATTCCTCATATGAGCCTTGAAAACTATAAGAAATAGGATTTTTGAAGCTTGTAGGAGACTTTTTTGATGCAGGGTTTTGAAGGAGCAATTTGTAAATTTTGGCCTTTTCTCATGTTTTGAGAGGCGTTTTTCTCATGTTGTTGAGATGATTTTGATGGTGCATGCATGAATCTGAGAAAGGAGGTCTTGCACAGAAGACATGAAGCATGTAATGTAACAACAAAGAGCATTGTAAGAGAACTTTGAGCATTTTAAAGAGCAATAAAGAGGTCCTCCACTTGGAAGTGGGCTCGGAGACATAGCCAACGATTGGTGAACTCCATTATCAACCTCTTGTCTCTATTTCTCTTTTTGTTTTGTTGTTCTATTCTCTTCATTTGCAGCATGAATATTAATGGCTGATCTCTTTATACATTAATAAGCAACAAGTAAAAGTCACATTTGATATTCCACAAACAAGATAACAAGTTTATGTATTTTGCATTCTTAACGATCCGATGCAAAAAGTACATTAAACTAACTTGAGATTTATCAGTAATACCTTCATTTTTGGATCAAAAAATGGGCTTGGTTTGAGCATATTTGGTCATAGTAGCACACAGATGGGTTGAGATCCCACATGATAGGTAGAGTACCTCGGAGCTTATTATCCACTAGATCAATGATGTTGCATAAGAAAACATCCAAATTTCACTTAGATATGAGATGCAACTTCCATTTCCCTAGATGCATCACCCTGGATGTTGGACAATAGCCCTCATTTGATGATGGCATCATCTTTTATGGTTTGATGTTGTTGGGGTTTGATGGATAGTTGGGGTATCAATGATGAATTGGAAGGGACATGGTGAGGAGACACTTCATTGACATTTATTCCATCATGGGATGCTACCACATGGCCTTTGGAGGCCTCCTCCTTTCCCAAGAGGTTTTGACGTCACACACGAGTGGCCTATTATAATTTCTTTTTTCATTTTGCAAAGGACAAATGAGCGGTTGGTCGCACTTCAAATGAATGAATGTTATGTTATGTGGAAAAATTAGCTAGGTTATCCTCATATAAGAAGGCTAGTGCTAGATTTTAATTTATCATCACAACTTCCTCACCTTTGTGGAGTAACACTTATATATTTTCTCTATTTCATCTATTATTGGTAATTTATCTTATGCACTATGCTTGAAGGAGATTCATTTGTGTACTTCTTGCTCATTTGAATGGATATTTCTGTAATTAGGGTTTGGAGCTCTTGCTTCTTGGGATGAAGTAAGTAATTTTCTGCGATATTATCTTGTCTTGTAAGTTTTAATAGTTAAATTTATTTCTTGTTGCAAGTAACATTGTTTGGTTGAAACCCTAAGAGGAAGACATAAGTGCATCTCTTTTTCCCGAAGTGTTGTTTTTCCAAGTTTGTGAAACATCCTTGATAGGGTTGGACACCTAAATCCCAAAAGTTCTTTCACTTTAGTATTTTAGGCTTAGACATTTGATCCTTGACCTAAGTGAAGCTACAAGAAGGGGAAAACAATATCTAGGGCCCAAATGTGCTTTCACCCTATATATCATTTTCCTCAAAGTCTAAAGCCTAAGGCCCAAATGTGCTTGGACCTTAGGGTTTATAATCTACCTCTTTGGTTTCAATTAGTTCAATCTTCAAGTTTAAAGCATTTGAGACTCCATAGGCCTTCGAATGACAATGAAATTGATCTATGAGTGATATTGTGGCTAAATTAGTTGTCAAAACCAATTTTCTAAATGTAAAAAACCCTCCGTTAGGACATAATGTAAGTGAGTACATGATGGTAAAGAATTGTTTTTTTTTTTCCTTACAATAGTTTGGACAAGTAATATGCGACAATAACATATATCAAAATTTACACATTCTATTCTCATCTACATCAATACACAAAAAAATTAGATACAAAATCACTGTTACTAGATGATCAACCATATCACAAAAGAAAACAAAGATGTCTACCCGCCCAACCTACCTGCAAGGTTAAGACCTCCAAGTCACATAATCAACGCTCAAGTCCATGATTCATCCAATTGATTTTGACCATTTAAGGTCTCAGGATTGGAAATTGTTCTAAAGAGCATGGAGATATCTACTCCCTTAACCGTCTCTAACTTAGACTCATGACTAGATTTGAGGTAAAAACATAATCATAAAGTAAACAATTCATTCGATAACTCAATATTTTAGTACAAAATTTTTGTCAATTTATCATACAAATTTCACACCATAAGAGACTATTCTATTTCCTTGTTCAATCAAATACAACATCATTATCATCCTATATAGGTTGGTATTATAATCCATTATGCAAGCTCAAAGAAAGGATATTAACCAATGTATCCTTAATGTGACAATCAACAATACATTTAATATACAAGATTATTATCACCACTTAAGAAATTGAAATAAACATTTAAGAATATAAATATTACTTATTTCTTCAATTGGAACTTAATCATATAAACCCCAATATATATACACTAGCCAATTCTTTTATATATATATATTATATTTTTGACGCAAGACAAAATTTTGATCAAATGAACAACTAGCCAAAGAGTTACCAATGTAACGTCTTTATAAACGCTAAAATCTTACAAAGAGTAATTTAACCCTTTCTTCATGTGGTTGATCAATCTAACTATTAAGACTTCCATACAATTTAAGGAATTTGAATAAATTTAAGAACTCTCTTTGGGCACCGAAGGAAAGATAGTTACATGTCAATGAATACGAATTACTCCTAAGGGCATTTCAATCCAAAGATAACTATGCAGGTATACTATCATCAGTAATGATTAATTTCTTTCTACAAAGATAATTTTTAGAGATTTATCATAAATAAATTTACTCATCTTTATGCAATAATGGAAAGAATAATATCTCTAAAAATGATCTATTACCCAGCTCACTTAAGTTATTAATAATTAAATTTCAAGTGAATATACGACGATTGGATTAATTTTTAAGACATTCAATCAATTTCCAAAAGTTGTTAGAGGATATCTCAACTAAGTGACAGCCTGCCACGTATTTAAGTGACAGCCTGCCACGTAGGAGATACTCCGATTATTCGGTTTCCAACATGATTAACTACTAGTCAGTTCAGAACGGACAGCTAAGTGACAGCCCGCCACGTATACAAGTTTTTAGGGAGAAGGAAAAACCTTTAACAAAGGAGATCCAAACGTAGAGAACAGTGCATTCTACTTCCCAGTTCCTGAATTCCCCTCAGGATCCAAGTTTTTGAATAAGGGATAGTAAACAATTTCTGAAATTTACTAGATGAAACAATGTTTGTTAAAATTTGGAAATTCAATCAATGAAATATTTTGATTTAAAACAAATTGTGTTTTCCATGGTAATTATTAACACTAATTTATGACTCTCTAGACTGTAATACATCTCTAATCATATACACATAAGAGTTCAGGAATAAGGAAAAGACTCAATAATGCATACATCCAGTGATACTATGAAGCATGTTGTCGATTTTGTTTACAAAGTTTTACAGTATGACCAAGAATAATTAGAATTTCCTATTATATAAAATATGTCCATAGACAAAATGTAAAGAACTAAAATATACATTGCGTGGATTTCCAACATGATTACACATCAGATTAAATTAATCATTGGAACCACATTCACCATCAACTCTCGATTCAAACATAAAATATACATCTTCAATAAGCACATTCAAATTTTATTATGTATAGGAAAACATTTAGTAGAAATTGTATTAAATATTGTCACTAGGAATTGGAGATGTTGAGAATAGTCTCCACTAAGGTGCATATCGTCCTCATTTTTTCCATTTTTTAATCCAACAATTTCACCGGTACATCCCAACCAATGGTAGGGGTACTCTTCTTCCCCCTTATCCCCTTAATCCGTAAAAGGGCCAAGCACAAAAACCAGAAACAATAGCTCCAAGATTTCCTCGCAAGGAAGAGATTCCACTCTTTCTACAAGCTTGGTATCCCAACTCTCACAAGTAAAAACATAGTCAATCAGAATTTCGACAACATAACAATACCATGAAGAAGTGAGATCCCCCTTTCCCTTCTACACCATTTGTTTTATAGAATTTCCCCCCTTCACACATGTCCTCATGCACAAATAAATAACTTTTTAATTTAATTTAATTATGATTATTTACCCACACACAGTCACACTGTCCCCAAGTTGCATAAGTAATTACCATTTTTATTTTATTTAAAAATCCAATTTGCCTCACATTCCCCAAGGTGTTCCTATTTTATCTCTTAGTTGTCCCTTAGTTCTCCAATTTCTCATTTAATGAGTTTCTCCTAACTAGATCTTAGTTAGAGTTTGATTATGAGTCTTCTTCTAGTTAGACTTAGTGTAGTTTGACTCTAGATACTATTCTATGTCTACACATATTCTCTCATATTATTACATCCTTCTATTTTAAATTCTAAATTATTAAGTTCATGCACATTTGTGCATTTTATCCAACCTTTAGATTTTTATTCACCTTTTTCCTCAAGTTTGATTTTATCTCAATTCTTTTAATTTATTTAATTTTTTAATTAGTCCCTTAATTAAACTTAGAATTAGGCTTAGACTCTTGTTATGATTCTAGATTTATAATTTAATGATTAAATAATTATTTTATTCTAGCAAGATCTAAGCATTTCAATGTTTTCTAGGCCACCAAGATTTATTGACTCATGTTTTAATTATGCGATGTGCCCTTCAAGACGTACCTCTGTGCTCCGAGGGTGCCACTCACATTTGAATGGTTTTAGAAGTTTGTTCAACCTTTGGAGTCAACACTCCACTCGGTTGAACTTGTGAGAGACTAAGGGCTTCTAAGGAATATAGATTATGCCTTATTGTGCGCCCCTTAGAAATCTTCGTGAGCGACTATCTTAGTCCTCCTTCACGACATCGTGGACCTCTCGAACTAGGTAATTGTTAACTTACAATCCAGGCTACAATGTGAGTGCTAGTAGTATGTGTCAGGAATGTTGTCACACCTCTTCCTTAAATGTCTAGTTTTTGTGCATGGCCCCTTTAATCCTTATGTGAGTCAAATTAGAAAGCATCGTCAAGCCGACATCCACTGACAAAAATATGGTCAATAATCCATATACATAAATTATATTGTAATCAATCATATGCCACAAGTGTATAAAATGAAATACTTAAACAAATACAATCCACTCCCTCACTCAATATGTAGTCCAAGGAAACCCATTGATTCTATCGGCATCCATAACCTGTCATGTGTCCTTCACACTCAGAAAAACTCGTCAATAGCATTTGCCAATACATATACATCAAAATAACAATAAGTCACAATACATCATCATCATCATATTTAACCCATAATCAAAACGAAATCATAATGTACCATAACTGGATCACTTGCACGCAAGTGTCCTCAAAGAATAAGTCAATAAAAGTGTGCTCAGTAGAACATGATGTTACACTAAATATCGCAAGAATCCTATTAACTCTACTAACCATAACTCTAGAAAGATTCAATTATTTATTGTTGATTTTACAAAATTTTGCTACAATACCCATGATTTTGGTCATCATGATGATGTATTGATGATGGTGTACTCAGGCTCTTCATAAGAACTTTCTCCTAAGAAAAGTTACTTTCTTCTCTTTCCAGAAATCTCATTTTTGAAGAAGGTTCGCAGGCTGCTAGTGTATTTGCCTGCGAGAATGCCTGATTCTCGCAGGTTGCCTTAATCCAGGGTGCGAGAAGTTCGCACTGTGTTGAATTGCTAGGGTGCGAACTCTTCCTAAAGCAAGGGAAAAGATGAATTCTCGATGCTTCTAGAAGGGAATCTTCTAGAAGGATGAGATGGCATTCGAATGGTTATCCTAATACTGGATTCCCTGATATTTTGGGATCATTCTTATCCAAGTAATTAATTCATTCTCTCCTATATATTGAGGGAATTGTCATGGAAAAGGTTAAGCAAGATTCATTGGAGAATTGGTGAAAGAATTGTGTGAAGGACTCGACATTGAACAACAACTTGAAGACTCTAGCAGGTCTATCAAGAGGATTTGATCTTCTTCATGCAAAGAGTGAGCAAGTGTGTGTGTCGGAGCTAAGGGCCATCGAAATGAAGTTTGCGACATCAAGGCTTAGGTTGTAATCTTTACTTTCCATTAATATGATACAGTAGCATGTCCCTTTCCCATAAAGTTATTTCCACTTTATTGTATAATTCCTTAATCATATACATAGATTGACTGTTGAATAGATTGTGCTTTCTTCACTTTGGTTGGTTTGTGTTGTCTTGGTCTTGGCTGCACGAGAGCACTGGAGCGAAGCAGGAGCAACAAAGACCATAGGAAGAGATAATAAGGTATGATACTTGTTCTTGCCTCCTAGTTAATTCAATGGTCAACATCTAGGGAAAGAATCATGTTCTGTCTTGCTTTGTTCTAGATCCAGGTGGATCTAGGGAGATCGGTTAGTATCCGCACCTACAGATTTATCCAATAACAACAACCACTTAAATTTTTCTTAATTTGTTGCATGCACCTATTTATAAGTGGCTTAACTTGTTCAGAAACTAGCTCTAGAAATTGGATGATAATGTATTGGTTTAATGATTACTTTTCATGATCAATTGTGGTGTTTTTGAACATTATTTCTTGTTGTTGTTGCAAATAGTTTATTGTTTTCATGAAGTTGTTTAATACTATAATTTGCAACAACCAATGCAATTTTACTTTTCTAGTGTCTAAAGAATTCATTGTTGCATGCTTTATCTTGGTAATTATCAAATATATGTTGCAAATGGTTCATGTTCTGGGAAGGTACAACAATCACCTTACAACCTCTCTTTCTTTCTTAGACATGGACCTAATTGACAGGCGACCAAGATAGGGGCTGGTAGGTATTGGTACTCAAATTCACAGTATTGAAATTTGGACTTTTGGTCATGACAGGAACGCTACTAGAATAGTGACATTCCTGCAATGCCATCATAAAACATTATATCACTTCCCAAAATTCTTCGAATTCTTTGCCATGTTCGTCTTCAGGCCATATCTAGATTGCTTATGTTACTTGAGTAAAATTGTGGCTTATCTTGTTAGTTTGTTGCTTTACTTTCAAAGTTTTTGTTACAGACTCCATATTCATTTAGGCAAAAGGTTTGGCAAAAATATTGGCCAATCTCCAATTAATCTTATCGGGCATCGAGGTCAAACAACACCTGCCCATATTCAAATATGGGTTAGTACACATAATCAAATTAGAGTCAATCCAAGCATCCAAGCATCAAACACAAGCCACATGGAGGAAGAGCCTACGAGGGGGCGCCACCAAGATTAATACATCTATATTAATCAAAATTCTTAACATACATAAACACATACATAGATTGTTTCCTCTTGTAGGTGGCATAAAAGTTCACACATAGAAAAGCAGTGTCAAACCCAGGTCTTCATGGAAATGTTTAATAGAATCTCCAGTTGTCAAAGAAAACCGACTATGACTAGTCTATTTAACAGTTGTCTCAAGTATCAAATATAAAGCGTTTAAATGAGAAGAAGGCCTTTGATCTTTCAAAGTTTTACCAGGGTTGTTATAAGGTTTACATTGTGACATATATTGAAGGGATTTCATGAAAAAATGAAGCAACGCCTAATGGGTACACAACTAGATAAAGTAAGGGCACCAACAGATTCTCCAGTTATCAATCCATATGCAGGGTCAACTTCATATCCTCCAGATGCGGATTGAGCGTATCCATATCCAATGGCAGAGGGTTAGCGGATCTGCCAGAAGATCAAAAGGACATCATGGAATCGGGTTTGTCACTTTTGAAAGCTTAGGTGCTTGGTATTCCTTGGTATGTTGGCACATAAGGCTTACAGGATTATATGGGCAAGTTTGGAAATTTGGAGGACGTGATTGTGATGCAGGATCATGCAACTTTCATTTTCGTGGATTTGGTTATGTTATATTTGCCTCTGTTGAAGATGCTAAGAAAGCACTTGATAATGAACATGTTCCCGAGAGCATCGGACTCAGACAATTTCTCTAGTGTCTCTTCGATGAATGATTGCTGGGTTTTTCATATCAGTTTTCTCTTCTAGGATAAGTTAACAAAATTAAAAGAGGAAAACACATTGAGCATTCAGAAGAAAAGGATAACACTATTGATGGCAGCATTAATGTAATTGTCGATTATACTTCCTTTAATAAGTTGCAGAGACTTTTAGCAAAGTTGAAGAGATTTATCATAAATAAATTTACTCATATTTATGCGATAAAGGAAAGAATAATAGCTCTAAAAATGATATATTACCCAACTCACTTAAGTTACTAATAATTAAATTTCAAGTGAATATACGACGATAGGATTATTTTTTAAGCCATTCAATCAATTTCCAGAAGATGGTAAACTATAATCGTCGAGGATATCTCAAATAAGAGTTGGTATTATTTGAATACAAAGAATGTCTTAAGAATCAAAGATATGGGAGTTCTTGAGGTAAGCGCTATAACAAAAGAAAACTTTGTCGAAGGACAAATATGGACTACCCATTAGGCGTATCTGATCTGCACTCTAACTTTTGGTATCCATGGAGAAACTTCAGTCTTGAAAGAGTGAAGAATACAATTATATTGTAACTAAATATCAATAATCCTCAGGGTAGGAGATACTCTGATTATTCGGTTTCCAACATGATTAACTACTAGTCAGTTCAGAATGGACGACTAAGTGACAAACCTCCACACATACTTTGAGTGAAGGTGAGTATTTAATTATTCCTAGTATGGAAACCCATTTCCCGAACTATTTAACATTTATGTGGACAACATTTAAACATCAACTGAACTATGTTTGTGACTGTTGACCTGGTTTAATTAATTTGAATCAGACTGAGAATTATACAAGTTTTAGGGAGAAGGAAAGACCTTTAACAAAGGAGATCCAAACGTAGATTTTATTTTTAACAAGAACAATCCATTCCACTTCCCAGTTCTTGAATTCCCTAGAGGCTCTAAGTTTTTGAATAAGGAATAGTAAATAATTTCTGAAATTTACTAGATGAAACACTGTTTGTTAAAAATTGGAAATTCAATCAATGAAATATTTTGATTTAAAACAAATTGTGTTTTCCATGGTAATTATTAACACTAATTTATGACTCTGTAGATTGTAATACATCGCTAATCATATACAAATAAGAGTTCAGGAATAAGGAAAAGACTTAATAATGCATACATTCGGTGATACTATGAAGCATGTACTCGATTTTGTTTATGAAATTTTACTATATGACCAAGAATAATTAGAATTTCCTATTATATAAAATATGTCCATAGACAAAATGTAAAGAACTAAAATATACATTTCGTGGATTTCCAACATGATTACACATCATATTAAATTAATCATTGGAACCACAGTCGCCATCAACTCTTGATTCAAACATAAAATACATCTTCAACAAACACATTCAAATTTTATTATGTACAGGAAAACATTTAGTAGAAATTATATTCAATATTGTCACTGGGAATTGGAGATGTTGAGAATATTCTCCACTAAGGTGCACATCATCCTAATTTCTTTCACTTTCCAATCCAAGAACTTCACTGGTACCTCCCAACCAATGATAGAGGTATTCTTCTTCTCCCTTACCCCCCAAGTTGCAAAAGGGCCAAGCACAAAAACCAAAAACAGTAGCTCGAAGCTTGCCTCGCAAGGAAGAGCTTCCACTCTTTCTACAAACTTGGTATCCCAACTCTCACAAGTAAAAACATAGTCAATCAGAATTTCGGCAGCATAATAGTACCATGAAGAAGTGAGATCCCCCTTTCCCTTCTACACCATTTTTTTTTATAGAATTTTCCCCCTTGACACATGTCCTCATTCACAAATAATTAACTTTTTAATTTAATTTAATTATGCTTATTCACCCACACACTTGTCACACTATCCCCAAGTTTCACAAGTAATTACCATTTTTATTTTATTTAAAAATTCAATTTGCCTCACATTCCCCAACGTGTTCCTATTTTCTCTCTTAGTTGTCCCTTAGTTCCCCAATTTATCATTTAATGAGTGTCTCCTAACTATATCTTAGTTGGAGTTTGGTTATGAGTCTTCTTCTAGTTAGACTTAGTGTAGTTTGACTCTAGATACTATTCTATGTGTACACATATTCTCTCATAGTATTATATCCTTCTATTTTAAATTCCAATTTATTAATTTCATGTACACATGTGCATTTTATCCAACCTTTATATTTTTATTCACCTTTTTCCTAGAGTTTGATTTTATCTCAATTATCTCAATTTATTTAATATTTTTAATTAGTCCCTTAATTAAACATAGAATCAATATTAGTCTTAGAATTAGGCTTAGAATCTTGTTAAGATTCTAGATTTATAATTTATTGATTAAATAATTATTTTATTCTAGCAAGGTCTAAACATTTCAATGTTTTTTAGGCCACCTAGATTTATTGACTCATGTTTTAATTACACGATGTGCCCTTCAAGATATACCTCTGTGCTCCAAGGGTGCCACTTTCATTTGAATGGTTTTGTAAGTTTGTTCGACCTTTGGAGTCAACACTCCACTCGGTCGACCTTGTGAGAGACTAAAGGCTTATAAGGAATAAGGATTATGCCTTATTGCGCACCCCTTAGAAATCTTCATGAGAGACTGTCTCAGTCTGCCCTCACGACATCGTGGTCCTCTCGAACTAGGTAATCGTTCACCTACAATTCAGGTCACAACGAGAGTGCTAGTAGGCTATGACAGGAATTTTGTCACACCTCTCCCTTAAATTTTTGGTTTCTGTGCATGTCTCATTTACTCCTTATGTGATTCAGATTAGAAATCATCGTGAAGCCTGCATCCACTGACAAAAATAGTGTCAATAATCCATATACATAAATCATATTGTAATCAATCATATGCCACAAGTGTGTAAAATGAAATACTTAAACAAATACAATCCACTCCCTCAGTCAATACGTAGTCCAAGGAAACCCATTGATGCCGTCAGCATCCATAACCTGTCATGTGTCCTACACACTCAGGAAATCTTCTCAATAGAATTTTCCAATACATATACATCAAAATAACAATAAGTCACAATACATCATCATCATCATATATAGCCCATAATCAAAACAAAATCATAATGTACCATAACCGGATCACTTTCACGCAAGTGTCCTAAAAGAAAAATTCAATAAAAGTGTGCTCAGTAGAACGAGATGTTACACTAAATATCTCAAGAATCCTATTAACTCTACTAACCCTAACTCTAGAAAGATTCAACTATTTATTGTTGATTTTACAAAAAAAATTCTACAGCCACTTAAAATTGTCTTAATTTGTTGCATGCACCTAGTTATAAGTGGCTTAACTTGTTCAGAAACTAGCTCTAGAAATTGGATGATAATGTATTGGTTTAATGCTTACTTTTCATGATCAATTGTGGTGTTTTTGAACATTATTTCTTGTTGTTGTTGCAAATATTTTATTGTTGTCATAAAGTTGTTTAATATTGTAATTTTCAACAGCCAATGCAATTTTACTTGTCTATTGTCTAAAGAGCTCATTGCTGCATGCTTTATCTTGGTAATTATCAAATATATGTTGCAAATGGTTCTTGTTTCGAGAAGGTACAACAATCGCCTTAAAACCTCTCTTTCTTTCCTAGACCTGGACCTAACTGATAGGAAATCATGATAGGGGGTGGTAGGTTTGGATATTTCTTTCTATTTGATCCCTTGAGGTCACCAGGGAAGCCTCCCTTGTGGTGGACCTCCTCCATCACTAAAATGAGGTAAGATCATACTTAGGTGATAGTGCTAGTTTCTTCCATAGTTATGCAAGATTTGGGGATATTGTGGTGGGATTTGCACAAGTACAAATCATGCGATAAAATGTTTTCACTGGTGTTGGGGAGGATTGAGTCATTCTAACTAGTACATATGGGGTAAAAAATCAGTAAAATATTATGACAATATGAGTTAAATTAATCATATAATTGCAAATTACTACAATTTCAATCATTTTTTTTTGTGCTCCCCGACGTTTGTCGTACTTGTGACACAATTCATCGTATGGGGCTCTTGCAATGTTATGGATCCCATATTTCAACAAAAGTTGAAGTCCTTGTCACCAAGGTATGATCGTCGATATAACGACGCTAGTTTTATATTTCATCGATCTATAGACGATAGTTCAAACATAAGTCTCTATATCAACACCAATGCAAACATTGGTCCATATACCAACTAAAATGAAAAAGTTCGTCTATACACCAACAATGTTGCACTTTGACTTAGTCAGGTTTTACATGGTCAACAATCGTCGGAAGTTTGAACATGTGTCGATATACCGACGATGTTTGTGGGTCTTTAAAAAACCCAAATAGTTGTTTGAAAGCGCTTAATGGTCATTGACTTAGTCATCTTTGACATGTGGTCAACTATTGTTGGAATCTTGACAAAAGTTAGAGATTTCAACAATTTTGTTGTAGGTGCGACATCTATAAAATATTAATTGTTTGGTCGTTATTCAACGCATGTAATAGTCTCTTTTCTATGACCTGCACCTTATTTCACATCAATTCTAGATTTATATAGCTTGGATTTTGGACGTACTCTGAACGTTAAATTAGAAATTTTTGATATATCTTTGTCTCATTTTAAATACCTATGACATAACCTAGCTTAGGCCCCATTTTTTGTGGGGATATAAGTTTAATTTCTCTAGGAAATAGGTATGAACATGTCTACTCAATTGCTTATATTGGCCTAGTTCCCTTTTATAATTGTTTAATGATTTTCTTACTTTCTTATAGTGAAGATTTGAATCTTATGTGGTAAAAATGTATATATTTGTATGGTTAATTTTGATCTTTTGAGTAATTTTTGACTAGTACTCTTATAAAAATTTAGTAAATCAATGATGAAAATGGATTAATTAAATATAGACATACAAATGGGGTCAATATTCAACGACATTTGTACTATAAGAAAATATTTGTATATTGTACTTATATTGCATCTTTAGTATTTTTTGTTGTAATAGGAAATCCCAATGGAGAAAAATAATAATAACAACATTATGAATCATGAAGAAAATGAAAGGAATATTGATAGGTTAAAGGTAACATTGGAGGAAAAGGGTAATGTGAAATTTGAATTCCCTTGCAATAAATGCAGGGGCTTTAACAGAAGAAGACTTGTATTTAACACAATTAAGAAACATTGTTGGAGATATGGACACATTGAAGGGGGGTTCTCATATCGTCCCATGGTAAGTTATTCAATATTATTATATATTGTACTCTTTGTATTGACTGTATTTATAAAATTTTCTTTCATTTCAATATTTTTTATATACACTAATTTTATTGATTAATGTTTGTAATTACAAAGAAAAATACTCCTAGGTGCCTGTCCCTGGAGAAATATGCAGTGAATAGTAGTAGTAGAAATATTATTGAACAAGTTGAGGAAGATGGCCATATGGATACTGAAGATCATCATGATCAAGTTAATTCTATGGATTTATAAGATGACACCAATGATATTATCGAGCCAGATGATGTGACAAATAGATTGATCTAGGACATCTTTTCTCCTATCGATGAGGATGATAGATTTAATGATATTCATGATATAACTTTGCTTGACAAGACACAAAACCCCTTTATGAAGGTTCAGTAGAATTTTTTCTCTCATCTATAATTTTTTTTGTGAACTTGAAGGTATTGAATGTTTTGTCAAGAACTTCTCTCACACAGATCTTAAGGTACGTAACAATATATTTTGTCACATCTATGTAAAGGTCGAAATTATTTTTTCTCTTTTTTTAGTGTCAATTAATGTGTAATATATTAAGGATGTGATATTTATGATTACTATTATTTACATTAACTAGTTATTTTTTATGCTATAGATTGTTAGGTGAATTTGTCTTACCACCATCAAATAATTTACCTCGAACATACTAAGAGTTATATGTCATTATGAAAGATATTGGAATGGAGTATTAGGATATTCATGCATGTCATAATGATTATATTATATATTATGGAAAATATGCATCGGAAACTAAATTCCTGCAATGTCAAATCAATATATATTGCACCAATCAAGTAACAAAAAAGGTGCCTCACAAGGTTCTTTGTCATATTATGATAATTCCATATTTGTGTGATTGTTCATGTGTGAAAGCATAGAACAGTTTATGGATTACCATGCCCAACACATAATTGAAGATGATTTTCTTCGAATTCCTGCATATGCTTTTTCATTTAGGGACATCAAAGAAAGGTGGATGATTTTTAAAGAAGAACCTCGTAATGTTAGGCTTCCATTGGCAACTGATGGTGTCAATCCATTTGGTGAGCTCAGGTATTTTTACTCAGTGTGGCCTATTTTTGTTATAAACAATAACATTCCTCCTTGGATGTTAATAAAGAGGGAGCACACAATGTTGGAAATGATTGTTCCAGGTATTTGTTTACATTATTTTATTGAATGTACCACCATTTCATTTGTCTTATTCATTATTAATGAATTATTTCTTATACATAGACAAGGTATTAATTACGTGTACTTTCAACCAATTAGATAAGTACCAAGTGAAATATATGAATGTATATATTGAACCTCTTATTGACGAGCTACACAATTTATGGGATAGCATCACTATGTACAATGTCTCTAGACCAATAGGGAAAAAACAATTTCAATTTCTTGGAAAACTTACATGGACAAATCATGATGCCCTAGGGCTAATACATTTTTTTGGTATGTAATGTCACACTACTGTACTTTAATAGTATATGATTTTATGAAAATATTATGCATGATTCTAATATTAATTCCTTGTTATATAACTAATATTATTTGTCACATTAATCCATATCTTGCGGGTCGTCAAACAAAGGGTAAATTTGCATGTCTAGTTTGTGGTCCTATGATGAAATCTCATCGTTCAATAAGTTTAGGAAAGGGTGTGTTTGATGAGTATATGAACTTCCTCCCTAATAACCATAGTTATTGAACTACTGAAAAACATATTTTCAATGGGAAAGAAGTGACTGCAATAAAACCACAAAGAATGACATCTCACCTATGGAAGTTGGCATATAACAGAAAACATCAAGGTAAGCAATTTGATTATGTATCACACAAAATGTTTTACAATTTTTATTTGTATTGAATTATGTTTATAGTATATAAAAATTATTTTTGTATAATTAATTTATTTATGTTTCATAAAGGTCATCAAGGCATTGATGGAAAACTTACACAAGGAATGGAAAATTACCCCATACAATTCAGTAGGTTTCCCTAATATGAACACCTACAAATAACTCATTTGTTTGATACAATTCATATTGGGAAGAATGTAACCGAAACTTTGTGGAGAATATTAAATGGAAGGAATGACAAAGACAAAATTGTCAAAATTTGTAGTGACATTCAGGAACCCAATCATGCAGTGCACAATTTGATTGATTCAAATAGAAATGTCAGAGACCAAAATCATCTTCCATGGTAATTTATAGAGTAATAAAGAAATGTTGTAAAAGAGGTGATTCATAAAATTAAACTTCCCATGGGATTCTCTTCAAACATAAAGAATATCTTAACAAAGAAAGGTGACTTTGGTGGGGTAAAAACTCATGACTGGTATACCTTCACTAAGGTAATTATTTTGGTAGATTTTTATTTAGGTAACACTTCTTTTTAGTATTTTTTTTTCTTTTCAAAAAAATAATGATTCCTTTTTTTTTAATTACAGTATGTTCTACCTCTATCTCTCCCTGACATCTTTGACAACAACGTAAAACAAGTTAGATATGATCTTGGAAAATACATGAGGTAAGCAAAATGTTTGTTGCAAAACTTGTCGTCATGTACTATTTGAATTGAATTAATGTATATACATTTTTTTTGAAACCTATGATTTTATTGTATAATCATGTGTAGGTGGTTTTCATCTAAATAAATCCATAAAGAAGATATAAAACTTACACATAGGGCCTTTTTCCATTTCCCTATGCAGACTTGAAGTCCCTTTTTGCAAATCCCAGAGCTAAAAACATTATTTTTCCACATATACGTGCCCTACCTATTGTACAACATACGTATACACAGGTTGCACCACTACAACTCACGTACATCAGGTTTTGTGCCCAAAATTAAAAAAATCATGTCGGGTTTCCATGTCACATCACAAGATCCATGATCCTTGACCTTCCATATACTCGAAACATTCTGAATCGGCCCTTTAGTTCCACTTGAAGGCTATAAATGGGCCAAATCCGAGCTATGAAAAGAGGAGAGAAATTCAACTTTGAGATCAAATTTACTCTAGAGAAATTATTCACTTCATATTGAGTTTGCATCCCTTTGTCCTTTTAAGTCTGAACACATTGTTTAGCCCCCAAGCTCTTCCCTACTTGATTGAGAACCTCATTTTTTTTATCTTATATGATATTGCCTTTGGTGGAGGATTGAAGTGTTGGAGGCACAACTAGAAGGAACTTATTTTCTCGGTTCTGAACCATGCCGACACAAAATTTTGTAATTCATTCACTTCTGTTGATTACATTTTAATAGAAATACTTTTTTCTCGTCCAATTAATATCTTACAAATATTTGAATTGTTATTCCATGGGCATATTTGTTATGAATATTGATAGATTATGATATTGAATGTGCTAACATTATATATTATCACCATATGCTTGTGTTTCTTGGCTGTTGAGGACAAGTTGCAGGTGTATTTCTTTGAGTCAAGTGCTCAACGATGGACTTCATCAAACATCTGGACGAGGTAGGACTTTTATCTTCTCTTTATAGCATATTTTTTTATATAGCATACCTGATATTAGAGTTCATTTGTACAATCATTTTCTTCTGTTGTGGTTTACCCCTAGCCATAAAGAGATTTTCCTCGTAATAGAATTGACGACCATATTGGGGATATAATATTCTTTTTCAGAGTTTGGAGTGTTTTTCTCCTTAGATTGCTCTCGTTTATATTGAGTTTCTTGTTGACTTATTTCTTGACAGCCTTTGTTCATTCTGAGTTTGAGTTTCTTAGCCTTCTCCTTAACCTGGTTGTGTTTTAATACATATACGTGGGTTTTTACCTGAAAGTCGCGTACATACACATGTTGTCCTCCTGTAAGAGGCGTATATCACCCTTTGTTGCTTGGTTGTTGGGTTTGATGGTTGTTAAGTCTTCTTGGGTTTCTGTTATGACTGTTAAGTGTCTATGGAATGATAGGAAACCCTTCTTTGGTTGAATTTTTGGGTGGTGCCTTTCTCATCATCCTTTTCATTTGATTGTCCTTGCATCTTGGGCTGGGTGTTTTCTCCTTGATATCCTACTTGGTTTGTCTTTGTTTACATATAGTATAGTTGTTATATCAAGTTGTTGTTTAGTCCTTGCATTTTCATTCTTTTATATTGAAAATAAAAAAATATTAGGCATTTTACATTATTAGCATTTGATATTTTGAGTCCTTATCATTGATCTTAGTACATGTAAAGAAAGATTGCACCTTATTTGGAATTGCAGAACTAAATTGAGAATTGCATTTTGAAAAACATATCATTTATTGGGAATTGAAGTTAGGACTTTGCATTGTATTCATATTCATTTATTTTACTTGCTGAGTCATAACATCATTAGTTTCACGACCGCACCTTTTTTATTAAGAAAGGGCACTAAAAGTAACACTATAATTTAAAATTGATTCGTAACGATTTTATTTTTCTAGGGTGCACAAACTAGATTAGGATTTAGAGCCTTGGAATAGGATTTTGTGAGTAAACTTCTCCAAGGCTATTAAATCAACATATGTGTCTGACTAAGGGAGTGGAGAAATCCATTGTATAATTGGTAATATCAGGAGGCCCTGCTTACACTAGAGTTAAGCACGAGGTTGCATGAGGTTGGTTGAAGGGATATCCCTCCGATAGATTCTTAGCGTCATATATATTTCTGGGGATCTACTCATATATGGGGATCTTGGTAGTACCTTTACCTATGTTAGAGGCGATGCTTTTGAGGTTTCGGGCTTTGTTACCCTACCCATATGGTGGAACTTACTTACAAATTTTCACCTATGCATTGATTATATAGTGGTTGCTTAGTTTCTTGACTTAGGTACCACATAGGCTTCTTACATGGGTTATTCTGCAGGTACCCTGGGTCAGATAAGGGTTGGACAACACGCATCCTTTATGGAGGATTACCTCTCCGGGAGGATCTTACTGACTAGTTGTTAAGTCCATGAGGGCCCTTATAACTTATTATGATACCTCTAATCTTTAGCAGGGAGTCTCGGGCCCCTCTTGAGTGAGGTATACCTACTTTAGGGAGGGAGGCCCCATTCAACCACTTTATCTTGTTTGTGTGAATATTGACCTTTTGATTTTATTTTTGTGTGCTATTTGATTACTAGTTGGCCTTAGGATTTGTTTTATATCTTGAGTCTTGAGTCATTGTGGAGCTAGACCATATTCCCCGCAGGTCTCGCCGCTTGTTACAGTTACCACCACATTTTGAGTCTTTGCCTTCTAAAATGCGTAAAGTTATCCAAAGTGGTACACACACCTCCACTTATCATACTTGTGATCATACAATGATGAGTACTGAATCGAGTAAAAAATATACTAGGAGTCCTTCGACTCCCATACCTACTATAGTTAACGATACCCCTTCGGCACCTTCAATCACAATGGTTATAGTGTAGGAGGTGCCTATCATCACCTATGCTCGTCCTATAGTGAATACTCAACCTATAGCCATGAACTCTTTTGGGTCTCTTTATCACTCACCGAGATATAATGTTCAGTCCATCCCTATGGCCTCTAGTCATTTTCCTTATGGTATGTCGAATTTCACATCAAAAATTTCAACCTCCATCCTAGCGGCTAGTACGAATACTAGAATTGGATTTGGGGGCACATCTCCTCCACATACTCCATTCGCATTTGGTGGTACTCATGTCCCTCAAATGATTCCTACCATTGGAGGGTTTCCTCCTTTTAACCCCGGGTCTAATCCTATTTCTTCTGGATGGAGTAACCAACCTGGCGAACAAGCTATTGCTTATTGGTCTGTCCTTTACACACACCTCCTTTGTAACAATTCCAACCAACATATTTGGCATGACGAATCCACCTTTATCCTCCATATTCACACCAAGAGGAGGCCAATTTCGTACCTTGGGTGACCCCCAACCTGGAGCCACTTCGACTGGGGGAAGTTTTTACAACCCTCATCAGAACATTCCTACTGGAATGGTTCCCAAACAACCCCTCATGAATCAGTCTGGAGGAGGGTCTTACAATCTCGGACAGGGCCATGGTGCTTACCAGAACCCTGGATGGGCTGCAATTCCCCAACAACAATATTTCCAAGGAGCTTGGGGTCAGATGCCGCAACCCCATCTCCCTTTTTTGGCCACGCTCAATCTTCCATACTTGTCTAAGTTAATGAATGACCTCATGTTTCATGATCCGACATGGCCCCCCATCCCCACTAAGATTCCTTCGTATATTCCAAAATTCAAGGGTAAAATTGGTAAGGATCATGGTGATCACATTACTACTTTTCACCTTTGGTGCTCTTCAAATTCCCTTAATGACGATTCTATTCAGTTAATATTGTTTCAACTCACCCTCACACGGGTCATCACGAAATGGTATATCGAGCTACATAGGGGGTCATACAAAACTTTTAATCAGATGGTTTTAGTCTTCCTCAACCACTTCCAATTGGCGGTTTGTT
>SNQJ01S0051398.1:9063-28260 GCA_010110895.2 Picea sitchensis | reverse complement strand
CCATGATTTTGGTGGTGTGCATACCCATCATGGTATGTGTATTTAAAATAAATTGTATATATTGACAATTAGTAATAATTAGTTTCAAATAGTGTACTTATAATGTTTCTTGTTTCAATGGAAGAACATGTAGATGAGGTTGGCGCTCACAGAGGAGAGAAACCGACAACAACCCAACCAATGGTTTTGACTACTCCTCTAGGTAAAAAACAAAGTCATGATATTTGTATTAATGAAATACTAATATGAATAATAATAACTAACCATGTACTTTTAACGCTTGCTTTGGTTCTAGTGGATTCCCGTGTAGTGCAACAACATCCATTAGTATATCGTATTCCTAGAAGTAGTGCAATGGTAAATATGGTGGACATTCATGCGGCACGAATAGAAGAGGTTCTAGCAGCTAAGGGGGTTGAAGACGATATTACTGGTGAAACACTGAATAATTTTATTAGAAGGAAGAAACCGAAAAACAATTGATTGTAAATATTTTGAGGACAAAATTTATTAATATAAATTATTAGTTGTAAATTTATTGTTTAAAATAATATGCATGATTGGGTATGGGGAATTGAGAGTGATGCGGGGGGAGGGGCCAAATGAGATTCCACATTCATGTGGTCGGCCTTGTTTAGTAGAGAATAAATTATTCTCGAAACCAAGAGGAGCTCATTAAGGTATTCATATTATCCATTTAGTGATATTTGTTTTAGAGATTATTGAATGTAATTTGATGTGGAATTTTATGTTCTCCCTTAACATTGATATTTTCCAATGTTCAACGTGCATAAAGGCCTATTCCAAGGACTTGGTGATGTATAATTCTTGCTCAAGTTAGGGATTGACAGGGAACTTTTGGCTGACAGTCTGCCCTCCACCGCCAGATTTTCCATGCTTTCCATTTATGTGGTGAAATAAGGTTTCAACCACCTTACCCATTTTCATTAATTACTTTCATTGGGATCAGGATGAGGCCTGACACCCATGACTGTTCCAGGCAAGCTCATAATTCCTTTGAGGAAATTATGGCGTCTCGAGGCCATGCCAATCCTTCTCTGTGACCAACTCGGGCACTTCAATATTTCGCACGGCTCCATTCCCTTGCCCCACATGACCACAAGCTGTGACCTCCTTCTTATCCACATGAAATCTTGGGATTTTTCATTTCAGGAGTTTCTACTCCCCTTGATCTCCAATACTTCGATGCTCGAAATTGTGAAATGACCCATCAGGATCCATGATTGGGTTTAGTGTAAACACGATGTCTGCAATCATTTCTTCAAACAATGTTTCCACCTGCTGCTTGGATGGGCGCTTATTATTCTTTTGGCCCCACTTTCTATATGAACCTGGGCTGTGATCATGGGCCTTACTCTCAGGTGCGTCACGATTTCGCATTTCGCGAGTTCACATCATGCTCCATGCTGAAATATCCAAGTCATGAAAGTGCGATCCCCGGATTGGATGACATGCGTCCCTCTGAAAAGGATGACCCAGATCATTTCGGGACTTCGCGTGCCACAAGTATTCAAGACTCGCCCTCCTACTTCCCTGACTCATGAAATCATGAAAATCTGATCTAACGGTCTAGATCTCTCCTTCGATCAACAACTGCGATCTTTTTGCGATTTCGTATTTGCGAGTTTTGAAGACTCTACTTTTTGACTTCTCTGACTCTCGAAATTGTGATTTATGTTAATCGTGCACCACGTTTCCTTCCGAAATGAATGGATCCGATCATTTCGTGACTTCAGACCTCTCCTTGACACTAAACTTGGTGCAACTGTATGATATCGATTACCTGATGGCCGTCGATCCGATCTGCTAGATGGATCTCCGCCGCCGAAAGTTGATCCTGCTCGCTTGCTTGATTTTCTTTATATCAGACTGCTTCAAGTGTTGCAGTTGGTGCTCATGACTGCAGCATGTGAACAATTTCTTGGATGACTGGTTGAAGGCTCAGGAAAGTAGAGGACCAATGACAGAGGTAAAGAGAGAAGCGCTCGACTTTAGAGAAAAAAAAAAGGCTTAGGGTTGACACCTCTCGGGTAGGCAAAGAAGAAAACCATAAGCCGAAATAAAAACCTTACGATCGGGTCTGCAAAAGGAAGAGATACAGGCAAAATATAGACTTAGGTAGAAAACACAAACCCCTAAGGCTTTGACAAGTTTATGTGATAACACTTTGCTTGAACTCATATTTGACAACCTTGTGATGCTTGTGTCTGATGGTTGCAATCCACCTCTCATCTATGTGAATCATATTCCAAATGTATATTCAGTATGAATTCTTGAACATATGGAATTATGTAAATCCTAGATCTCTCCTAAATTAATTAATTGTTATGTATGTGTGATTTTCTAGTTATTTTCTTAATGAACAACATTTTATTAAGGTTATGTGTATTCAAACTTCTTTTCATAGTTGTATATCTTATCTCCTTGTCTTCTTTGAAATTTGAATTTCACATGCTTTCTTTCTATTGGAAATGTATAAGGTATACTCATTGATTTGCAAGATGTATGCAATCTCCCTTTATGAGATATTTGAGTGGCCATTTTTATTGTAGCTTGAAATACATACCTCTATTGTATCTTGAAAATGGTATCTAGTACCCCAGAGACATGATAAAACTTGACATGTGGTAGGGTGATCATGGGAAGGAACCAACCAGCTCGCAGCAGGTAAAGTGTTGATTTTCATATGAATTATTGTTGACAATCATTTAATTAACTTGTTTATTTGTTGATCCAAATTAGCAAACCAAAGAACGATGACCAAGGTGATGAAATAGATGAGTCTCTCAACCCAATTGAAACATTTATAAATAGATTGCGAAAGACAAACAAAGATCTCCTTCAATTGGCTAGTTGGAAGCCTACAAAGGAGATTACAACAAGGATGAGAGAGTTAGGGAAGACTGTATATCAATATGAGATAAGTTCCATTTTTAAAATATATTATTTATGACATATATTAATTTATGAATTTTTTTTCATATGTTTATCTGAGTTAAACTAAAAATGATTTGTTTCTACAGAAATATTTGGAACTGATGCAAGATCCTGGTCATGGGGATGCTACTGGTAGCAGTGGTGCACAAACCCCACACCACCCTCGCATGAGTCAATACCTTAGAGGATATTTTCCTCTCAGTGTGTGGCTCAAATGAATGTAGCTCCTAGGGCCCATGAGACACCCCCTTCGTTCATTCCATACCATGGTGAACATGATGGTGTAGTAGATTGTGAATCTCATGAAGAAGAGTTTATGCACTCATATCCTGAAGAAACACCAAAGCATGGGAATAGTGTTGGTGAAACTTTTGATGGATGAAAACTTGGTTCCATTTAAGACAACACAAGTCCCAAGTAGTTATTAATATCTTAGGTAATTCCTATTATTTAAATATTGAAACTTTCATCTTTCAAATTATTTTAAACTAATTATCATATCTTTTTGCAGGAAACAATATTTTTTACAAGACCTTGCATGACAAGTCCTTAGATATTTTTGGGCCCATCATTAGCACATAGTGGAATTCCTTGAAAAAAGAATTGAAAGACAAACTTATTAACCATTTGGTCAGCATATTTTGTGATTCATTCAACAAAAAAGATATCACCTTGAAGGCGGGTACATATTTGAAATATGTCAAAGATCAATATAGGAGTCTATTGGTAAAAAACCCTAAGTATGATTGTAATGTTTCCATTCCTGAGAGAGAATGGAAGAATATATTGGAGGATGAAAAGGATATTGCATTGAGACATGAAGGGAAGACACCACCTATCTCTAGAAGGTAAATGATATTTTGAATTGAATATGTCGAACTTTCTTTAGTTGATATATAGAACAAATTTTGTTTTCTAAGTACATATTTGAAATTTTTTGTAGTCTCCTGGTGTTATAACCCTAAATTGCACCACACATGCTTACCTGGCATCAGGCCAACGCCATTTCCTTCTTTGCAAAAACATTGAACAACTCTTCTAAAACTCCATTTTAAAAGAAATGGCAGCTAGCGAGGCCACTCGACTGTGGAAGCATGAGCCTCGACCAGCGACAAAATGCTAGCGAGGCCCTCAGTTTGCCTTGAAATCAAAAAATGATTGTCAATGGAACAAGAAATCTATGGGCGATTAACTTAAACTCCCGGAATGTGCATGGTAGAGAGTTAAGTCCAAAACCTTCTAGTCTATAAAAGAAAGGGGTAGGGGTCCCATTCGAAGGAAGGAAAATCATAGCAAAGAAACTGCGCTTGAATTAGAATACGTTTTGTCCAACCCTTTAGCCTTTCCTAAAGATTTAGGAGAATTCAAGCAAAGCGTTGGAGGACAAAAGAAGAGAACTTGAGGATAGGATCAGGAATGGTGGCGATCTCTATGATTGTGAAATTCATCAAGATGTCAAGAATACTTTTCTCGTCCCAATGTATGAGTCTTATATATTTTATTTGATTTGTAAGCAATCTAACCCTCTAGTAGAACAATAGCATGTATGTATAGTTTTGTCTTGATTGAGATGCGTCTTTGGAAGGCTTGAGCCCAAGCAGGAAAAAGCATAGCAGAGGATCTACATCAAATGTCGATAAAAGGGTTAGTCGGTTCTTTCCATGTTTGCATGTGAAAAAGTGTTTTAGATTAGGGTAGAAGGTCAAAAGTTAAATCTTAAAGGTCACCATGATAAATACAGTTTAAAGCCTAGCTTGTTAGTCAAGTAGGGTATATTTCCCAACAATAGAATGGCGACTCCACTTGGGATATTATATTTAGGGTTTCAAGTTTCATAGAGGTTCTTGGGTGATTCAAGAATTATAGCTACACTTCTTTGTTTGTCTGTTTTTCACGGTAGATTGAGCTAGCGGGGAACACAGTCGTCATACCGACTTTTCTTATTTGTTCTTGACATTTGTGCCAGAGACTTACAGAGAGGTACCTACGGCCTTGAAGGCTACACAGTGTAATCGCACCCTAACCTTCTACAAGCTTGTGAGTGTGAACTCTTCTTCGCAGAAGGTTTCTGATGGCTGAGGACTTCGAGGAAGCTTGAGAAGCTGATCTCCTCTTCACCGTCATAATTTTACATTCTCGGAGGCTTCCAGATCTGTCACAAGATCTTCTTGGTTCCAATATTGTTTCTGATCTGCTTTATTGTGTTTGTTATCTTTGCATTCATTTTCTTTACCCATTAAAATAAAAGCATCCAAGCCTTTGAGGGACCCTGGTTGTCTGTACCAGAGGACTTTTTCAGGTCTCGGCTGCCTATATTTTGTTTTATCTCATCTCTACGGTTTCTTGGCTTTGTTCAAAGTTATGCATGGTGCCGTATCATGACTGGCCTCTTCAAACCTTGCGTTTACCTTGGCGTGCTATTTCAAATGAAGCAGTCTGACTTGATTGGTTGTTTTCGGCTTTGGGTAGGGCATTCATTCCTTCTTGTGGTGAGAAGTGTTCTTCTCATGTGTTTGAGTCTAGGGTCACACGGTCAGTAGGTTAGGGTCTCTTATCCTTAGCTTGTGTGTTTCTTAGTTGATGTTTGATGAAAAAGACAAAGAAAAAATTGTTTATGGTTTTAGACAAGTGTTAGAATCGGTGCTTTCTTGATTTCCTTTGGCGTCTTTGTATACGGTTCTTCGCGATCTAGCGTTTTAAATATAATTTTATTTTGTTTTTCTTTGGTTTTTGTTAGCGTAAATTTCCCTTTTGCTTCATTTGCAATTAATCATTTTTTTTTCTTGTTTCATTTCTTCTTGGTTTGAAGATTGTGTTGTTTCATCGGTAGCTAGGAAGAAGCCTTTTTCATAAGTTTTGCAATGCATTTAGCCCATAAAAGCTCCGCAGTTAGAAATGAGAAATTCCTTGATGTTTTTCTACATGAAAACTTAGAAAATTAAAAAGAAAGAAGTCTTTCTTGTTGAAAAGTTGTTGGTTTTGCATTTTAAGTAAAAGTTTGTTCCAAGCATTCTTGTTCATTTTGCTTTTGAGTCTTTACACACCATGAGTTTCACCTTCATACCTTATTGTCGTAAAATCATTAAAACAGCAGCTAATTAAATACATATTAGACTTTTGTTTGTAGGGTTCATACAGCTGGACTAGGGCCTTGGAATAGGTTGAATGCGAATTCTCCGGAGTACTCAAACCAACATTAAGTGCGATAAGGAGTGTAGAAGTCCAGCTATGGAAAGTTATCCAGGACCCCCTCTTGAGAGGCTAAACAGAAGTCGGCGTAAGTGGAGTAGCGAGAATATTACTCAAAAGGCTGGATGGCGTGGTGAAGAACACATATCGAGACTGGTGGGGGGTCGTCGTTTGCATTTTACCCGCGGGCTTAGTGGGTCGAATCGTTAAGTCCTCGGTTATTCAAACCATTTGCTCGATACCCTTGATGGGTTCCGGGCTGATACTGCTCATTGTGGTCTACGGTATGTTTTGTAAATTTATTTGTTCTGCGTCTTTATTAAACTAGTTGCCAATCTTATCTAGGGACATACACATGTATTTGGGGGTATACCCTTGGTACCTAGGGCAATAAGACCCGCAGCTTTGCAATTATAGCCAGAGGTGCTTACGTATTCAGTTGCACTTACTGCATTATAGTTGCTCTATTGTTGGTTGTTGTACTTGTTCTTCCAAATAGTTAGTGTTTGCTTGTCTTGTCTCATAGGGATTTCTATTAAATTATTCCATTCGTGTAGAGCCATAGCATATATGAATCTTCTCACCTGTTAAAGTTGACTCCTACCGTTGAAAACTTAGGCACATACATAGGTTATACTAAACCACCCATACCATTAGAAGGCTGAACCAAAAGGGTCTTCGAAGAAAGCCAGAGACACAAACCAGTGAGCAGAACTAACAGTCTAGGAGGAATCGCGTAATCTTGGTATAGTTGAAACCCAAACTTTCTTGATACTTGGCCGGAAGTTATTGTGCCAATTCAATTACCGAACTCAGCAGATTGCCTCACACATTACCGACTGTAACAACGTTGTTACCCTCTTTGAGAACTCTTCATTCCATCTTTGTTGCTATACGGAGAAAGCTTTATCTAACTTTCCCTTTATTGATCCAGAACCTATGGTCTGTTCGCCTTCGTCGCATGATGGACAGAGCCCCATTGTCGATGGCGACCACCTCCTTTCTGCGTGAGGCGCTCCATTTCATATGGTATGCCTAGTTGAGGTACAGTCTCCTCGCCTTCCACTTTGGCACAGGTCACGGTGAGGGGAGCTCTAATGTGCTGCTCCTACATAAAGGTCAACTTAGGGCATTCCCTATCCCTTTCAATGCTTGCCCTGCTTTGGAAGTCATATCTCATAAGACCACTTAAACTTGGTGGTCACATCGATGGTAAATTAAGGCATTTTACCTAAGTTCCATTTGGGCAGAGTCAAGGAACCTGCTTAAACTCAGTAGGTAGGTTGTGCCGTTTGTTTGGAGGCAGGGGCGTTTGGTATGTACTTCAGCATCTACTTCTTTCCCATCACGGGGGCACACCCATTTTGAATGGTCTCATTGCCAGGGTACTATTCCTGGGGCACACACATACGAGGACAATTTCGGAACAAGGATCCATTCCTTCTCTGGAATGGATTAAGGGTAATTCCTTCCACGATCAATGGAACCTCGGAAGATGTACTATGCCTATCCCCATGGGTCGGTATGGGGTAATCCTTCCCGAAGTCCGTCAAACACGATGAGTTCCCAACATCCTATGTCCTTTGTGGGAATCAACCAATGATGTCTCCCTAGATGAAAAATACGGCGGTGGGGCCATGTTTCTACCGAGAATCGGACGGCCGATGGCTTTCTGCAGCTGGTGCCCAGTCAAACTCGGGACCCGCTGCATCACAACTATCGGTAACCAACTTCTTCATTCTTGGTATTACACTTGCCAGTTGTGATTTGTTAAATGATCCTATCGTCACGAGTCGCGTACAGCTCGCGTAAGTTACCTTCCGGGAATTCCAAGTTCATTGAAGCTTCGAAGATCGGTGATCATGTGACTACCTTCTACCTTTGGTGTTCATCTAACTCGAAGATGACTCAGATCAAAGTTGCGATTGTTTCAATGCACTCTTATTGAGAACAGCGAAATGGTACATAGAGCTGATCGCTCACGATACTCTTCTCTTGGCGAAGCGTATTGGCTTTTCATATGTGCAGGTTACGAGATATATTTGGCAAACACCGAGTTTACTGTAATTTGAAGCGGAGCGGCGGTGGATACATCTCGATCATATTCGAGGTGAGGCGAAGAGTCTAATCAAAGTACGGTTCCACCGGCATTCTACTTGAGTGAACGCTAAGAAGTCTTTAATGCCTTAATTATCCAAAGGCGTGCATAACCAGGGTTTTTCTCGAAGAAGATACCATCGCTGAGGGCTCCAACAGGTTTGAAACTTACTCTATTCGATCTGGTTTACTATCTGACATCCTCCGGGATGCACCACGATCGACCTTTGGATAAAAGCGAATGAGAGAGCGGTTCTATGTCGGTATTATCTGGTTCGGCACAAACTAAGCCCGGTGAGAAATTGACAGCAAGTTGCAACAGTATCACACAACCTTTCGGTGGCCAGCGGACCTCTTTGGTACTCCTCTACCGGCGATGCGGACGTGCACTCGTACAACGGAAGCTAGCCAAAAGAGCTACGGAAAGAAGAAACAAAATAAGAAGGGTAAGGATGATAAGAAACCTATTGATAATGCTGGCGAGGGCACTGCGGAAAAGAGGAAGGCGAGGTAACCGTTACAGCAATATGCGGAAGACCGCAGAGCTCATCTGTATTCCTCGACTTGCGGGCCAGTTTGTCTGCCCGGCAACGTCGTGATGTTATTAATCCACTTCGACGCCGTTGCTCAAGCCTCTTAGATGCTTAGAAGGGAGTGAAGCTGGAAACTGCGCTCCCCAAATAATTCCTCTTCGTGAATCATGTATGGTTAAGGAATTTGATGCTTTAATAGCGACTAGGCATACGTTATAGTAAACCGATTACCGAGAAGGAAAAGATGGGTGTCTCTTCCATATAGATCGAAGGCGTTAGAACGAAACAATATTTTATTCAAAATTAAACGTTGGCGAGCTTCTCAAATCCAAAGCATGAGTCCTTGTGAGAATTACTGCGTGGTGGAAGATTTATCCCAGAAACTCAGCATTCATTGTCGTGTCCGGCTTTGGAGTACTCAAAGTTGCCACTTCGGAAAAAAGCCTTGTTGATTGCTTTAGGCTCTCACCAGACTTGTAACCGGGTACCATCAATAACCTTCTCGTGAATTGAAACTTCGTCTTCCTTACCGTTGCGTTTGGAATAGTAATCAGCTCATCTGAAAATTTTTACGCGGAATATCTTCCACTGCGATTGGTCGTGGCTGAGCTGCGTTATGTCGTTAATCTTTGGAAAACCATTAATTGACACGAGTTGTCTCCATCACCTACTCCTCCTTTAGATTCGACTGATGGGTCTTCCAGACCATGGCATCATTCTACTTCTTTCCCGCAATGCGGTTAGGAAGGCAGTATGCGATGAAAGTAAGGAAGTCGTTTGACTATAATATGTTATTGGGAAGTAGTTGGACTTATGCTATGCTGGCGGTGAATTATTCGGTTTCACGAGAGTCTTATTGTTTCCACATGAAGGCGGATAGTGACCATTGATCAACAGTCTTTCTCCAGACCTGACCCAAATTTTGGGGCATCCATAGTCCTGATGATCGATAACCCTCAACCCAACATCGTCAACATAGGGGTTGGTTTTTTTTCCCATCTTTGATGGGTACCTTGATTACCCACCTCCTCATGGTAATATCAAATTCCTTCGAATCACCACAAAGGACGTCCTTTTCACGTTGATGGTTAAGCATATGACTTGCTGGGATCGTGGTGCTACTTCCCCCATGAAGCCGATGGATAGGCGAGGCATGTTATGTCCATGTCGCCTGGCGACCCAGCAGTAGTACTCCTTTTAGTCAACAAACTTAAATACTCGATCGCCTACCGCTTTAAAATTCGGATCCACTTCTTGAACTATGCTCACGGGCTCAGGGTTGTCTTGCTAACATTGATTGATTAGACTTAGTCTTGCCTTATGGCGAAGCGATAATTGAGATGACTATTCCGGACAAACCTTGGGATGATCTTCATCAAGATCATATTTCCTCCCAGAGAGTTACACCGAATGGAAATTAGGAGAATTCCCTATCACCATGAAGGGAGATCAAACGTGTCCTATTAACCTCTGCTTACAAGAAATTTGGCAGGGAAATATGAAAACTATTGCTGAAACTATACCGTTTAATATCTCCAGAACCCCTGGTTTCATAGACAATGTTTTCGTCGGTACAACTCCCCCGAGGAGATGCTATTCATTGACCCACAAAGTGTCGATCATGATATACCTTTGTTGTTTTTCAAACAAACGAAGTCCAGAAGAAACATCAGGCGAGACTTCATTTATGTTTTCAGTCATCCGGTTCTTTGAAAAGTAACCGACCGTAAGTCTTTAAGCCCTTTTGGAATCGCCGGATGAAAGATTCTTGAAATGACCTTATTTCTTCACACTCATTAAATTGGTCGGAAAACGTTCCTTAAACGGGTCTCCTTGCAATCGCCTGAGACCACTCTAAACTGGAAATATTGTCGGGCGATCTTGTGACCCTTCATGCTCATTAAACTGAAACTTGAAGTCGATGCGATAAAAGTTACCCTTTTAGATGCGGATGGTCAGTATGCGAACAAAGAATGCTCGTGAATGTCCATTCTTTGAAATTAATCCTCCGTGGATTTTATTCCTTTTGGACGAGGGACTAACTCTACGAGAAAGAAACCCCCCAGGAGTCCATGGTTAAGCTCTTTCAGACTCCCTAAAAATTGAAAGGATATTTGGTGGCGATTATTCTTTCACTCGTTAAAAATGGTCGAAGAATATTCGAGGTCCATAGTTAAGATTTTAGGACATCCTTAGAATTGAAAAATATGTAGAATTGATACTTGTCCTTGTCACACCGTTAAAATGGTTTTGAATTGAAATCTAACGGGTGCTAGTTTACCTTTTAGGAACTTATAGACTATTGTCAAAAGGTACCCAATGTTCCTTTTATTCTTTTTGAACTCTCTAAATATCACCGAGCTTCCCTTCTTTGAACTCGTTAAACTTACATGAAGGATGTTACCATTGTGTTCTATCAACCTTGTTGCATCCTTTACCCTTGACCTAATGAGTTTGCCTTCGTCTTATTGCACCTTTATTTGCTTTGGAGGATTTTCGGTATTTCCTGAAACATCAGTCTTGTCCTTGTCCTTGAACTTATTGTGTTTCTGGCCTTTCATTCCTCCATTCTTTTTGATAATATTCCTTTATTCTTTTTTCCAAATCATCAAAACAAAAAAATCAAAATATACTTCCCCAAAAAGAGGATGGGAAAAGGTATTTTCTTTATTGAGCATCATGAGTCTCCTTAGATAAATCACATCTTTTTGTTTGTTCATCAGACTATGTGATGTATTACGACCTTAGGAATCTTTTCTCTTTATATAGAGTTGTGTCCTCCTTGGTTTGGTTACTCTTCCAAACATATGGAAGTTTGCGTTGCCTCCTGCATAATGAACTTATGATTAACGGATATCTTTGCTGGAATCTTATCACTTGTCATGCCCTATTGTACAAGGGAAGTTTGTCCTTAGCCTGAGTCGACCCCTCTACAAAATGTCTCTTGTCCACATACACGACCATCCTGAGCGATCAATCAAATCTTTGTTCCGAAATCAGAGCCTTGATCAGATCATCAAGATTATCAAGTCCAACAACCGACAAGGTCAAAGACCTATGGGTAGTGTAGTCGTACACTGATATTACATTCCTACCCAAGTTTTAGAAGATGTTGAAGTTGTTACTTTCGATCTCACGGTACGACCATTAGGCCAAATCGATACAGGAGATGGATACTTTATATCTATATCTTTCTAATTTCGAGATATAGCTTTCTCCATTGTGTATTGTTTGCGGATACTCTTCATAGTTGTTGGACATGGATCTACAGTGTATTATTTGATTGACATCCATGGTTCTATTTTATCGAGCATGGGTATGCAGCCTCATTGAAGACAATGATATTTTTGACGGCACCTCGATTCTGATTCACAGGGCTCCTCCATTCGACTATGTCGATGCTGATTGGTAAAAAAATTGGCCAATGTATTTACGACCATGAATGCTCTTCGACCTCACATTAGAGGGCATATTTTATAACCTAAATTGCACCACACATGCTTACTGGCATCATGCCAACTCATATACCTTCATTTATCTCTTGAATATCTTCACAAAAACTCCATTTGCAAAAAGTAAATGCTAGCGAGGCCACTACAACCGTAGGAAATGCTAGTAGGCCCACTATAATGAAGAAAAGCATTAGCAATTTCTGACTGGCGTTTGCCTTGAGGAATCGCAAAAAGCAGCGGAAAAGTTGTAGGCCAGACAAGCTATAGGTCAGTTAGCTGAAGAGCTCCCGACCATGCATGGCGAGTTCATCAAAACCACAATGCTCTAGCCTATAAAAGAAGGGTAGGGTACTATTTGGAAGGAGGAAAATCATAGCAAAGAAACTACGCTTGGAATTGTTGAATCAGTTTGTCCCAACCCTTTAGCCTTTCCTCAAGCTTTAGGAGAATTCAACAAAAGCAGTTGGAGGACAAAAGAGGAGGAGAACCCAGGGTCAGGATCGAGGAACGGTGGGCGATCTCTATGATTATTGTAAGTTGATTCATCTTGAGATTAATAAATAATACTTTTCTCGTCCCAATGTCTGAGTCTTATATATTTTATTTGATTTATGTAATCTCTAACCTCTATTAGAACAATATCATATCGCGTAGTGTTTGTCTTGATTAGAGATGGATCTTTGGAAGGAAGCGTGAGAAACAGGAGATAAGCGCAGGAGGATCCCGCAAACATCAGATAAAAGATTGATCAGTTCTATCCTTGTTTGGATGTGAAAAAGGGTTTTAGGTTTGGAATAGAAGGTTAAAAGTAATTTCTTAAGGGTGCCATGATGCATGCAAGTTTAGCCTAGCTTGTTAGTCGTAGGGTAGAATTTCTAACAACACCTGGATACATCAAAATCCACCAAAGGAAGACTGGAGAAACGCAGGAAGAAAAAACTTGGCCAAGGTGGTTTCCTAAGATTAAAATCTTGAAGCCTTAAGAAAGTATCCGAAGAATTTTACCATATTAATATCATCACTACACAATGTTTTATTTTATTTTTATCCAATAAGAAAAAATCATAGTATTAATGAAAGGGGATACATTCAACAATGCGACCACTAAATAAGACATGAAGATCAGATTCAAGTTTGAATTTCAAGCAGTGGTTGAACATAAAAAAATATTTTTGGAAAACATAATCGACTAACCCTTTGAGCAAGATGGTAAGTAAAATTACAAGACTTTAATTGTTCATTACTTGTAAAGTATATATATGACGTTTGATTTATCATCAATTAATGTGTCTATCTTTTTAAAGGATGAAAGAAACCCCATTTCATTCTACAATTGTACTAGACAAGAACCCCATGATTTTGGTGGTGTGCATACCCATCATGGTATGTGTATTTAAAATCAATTTCATGTATTGACAATTAGTAATAATTAGTTTCAAATAGTGTACTTATAATGTTTCTTGTTTCAATGGAAGAACATGTAGATGAGGTTGGTGCTCACAAAAGAGAGGAACCGACGAAAACCCAACCAATGGTGTCGACTAATCCTCTAGGTAAAAAATAGAGTCATGATATTTGTATTAATGAAATACTAATATGAATAATAATAACTAACCATGTACTTTAAACACTTTTGGTCTAGTGGATTCCTGTGTAGTGCAACAACATCTAGTAGTACATCATTATTAAGTGTAGATGCAATGTTGATATGGTGGATAAAGTCTGCTGACACAACTAGAGAGGTTCTAGCGACTGGGGGGTTGAGAGCGATATTTTTGTTTGTTTGTTAATTTGTCTTGAACACATTTCTGTTAACTTTGTGGCTTGGCTTAGTGACTCGAGGGCATCTAAGCCATCTATCACCCAGGGATGCATTTTGAGCCTACCAACCCTTAACATGGTTCAGTTTTTTGTCCCCTTGGAGTTCGAGACTGGTGACTTTAACATCATGGGGTGGCTTAACAACACACTCAGTCATCGAAGCGTCTACCTGGGGCGAGGTTGAAGACTGTGTCTTACAGGAACTCTTGAATAATTTTTGGTAAAGGAAGAAACCGAAAAATAATTGATTGTAAATATTTTGAGGACTATATTCATTAATATAAATTATTAGTTGTAAATTTATTTAGGTAATATGCATGATTGTGTGTATGGAATTGAGAGTGATGTCGGGAGGGGCCAAATGAGCTTCCACCTTCACATGAGGGCAGCCTGTTTGGTAGAAAATGAACTATTCTCGAAACCAGAGGAGCTCATAATAAATTATTCTCGAAACCAAGAGGAGCTCATTAAGGTATTCATATTATCCATTTAGTGATATTTTTTTTAGAGATTATTGAATGTAATTTGATGTGGAATTTTATGTTCTCCCTTAACATTGATATTTTCCAATGTTCCATGTGCATAAAGGCCTATTCCAAGGACTTGGTGATGTATAATTCTTGCTAAAGTTAGGATTGATTCAATGAAAATTGACAACAATATTGATAAATCAAATGGAAAGAAAAAAGTGAGTTCCAATTTTAAATTTTATTGTACTAAGTTTGATGCTCTTAGTTATATGTTTCTATTTGTATCAGCTTGCTATTTATATTGTTGACTTATATTCCTAGTCATCTTTTAGATTCACAATGTTTTCACTATCGAAATGATATAAAGATAATGAGAATAGTTTTCCCTTAGAATGCACTCTTGAACAAGGTAACACCCAACACATACTTCAAGAGAGATGGCCTAGGTTTCCTCCCTAAGGAGGATGCACTTACCTTGCCAACAAATTTAAACTCAACATCTATCACTTAAGGAGATCTGAAATGTCCTATGTGCTATTTGGACACTATATCCTTGTTTTTGTCACCATATGTAAGTTTCGTGTTGGATCTTCATTCAAATGTATGGACTATAAGAGTTGTAGTTGGTTGTTAAACCCCCACGGACTATAGTGTTGATAAATGGTAATTTTCTTAGGAATATTATGGGAAATTCATACTCTATTTAGATTACCCAGAAATATATCTTTTCCCACAATAAAGCATGTAACAACAAGCATAAATGAACTATTGAAATACAATCTATATGCTGATATAGAAAAGAAGAGATTTTATTTGATAATTGGGACATCAGATTACAATAAAAATATCAGCAATTAGTACATAACAAACAATGATGAACCTGGTATGTGTTTGGTGTAGGTTTCCTCTGGAAAATATGGGAATATTGTACTTGCAAAGGAGAGTTTGAGTGCAACATCTTCCTTGTTGAATATACAGTTATGTATACTAGTAATTCTACCCAACAATTAAATAAACAACGACCCAATAGAAAGAAACAATCTTGTAGGTAATTGGAAGCTTGTATGCAGTATTCTTTGCACTGTAACTTGCCTAAAAAGTACTGAATACAACCCCAAATAAGAGACGTCCTTCCCACAATGATTCGACCCATATCTAGAGGAATCGTTCCACTATTGATATCCAGTCTCCTATTGCCACTCTCATCCAGAGAACAAGAGAGATATAATGAAAATAATGTTTCCTGGAAGTGAAGAAATTCAATCCTCACAATAATTTTTCCCTTATAAACACATAGGATGTGCCTAGTAGTTACAGAAAATGGGTAAATGAGGAACCCATGAATTTTTTTAGCAAAACTCGGCCTCCTTCAAGCTAGTATACCCTTATAAAAAAACTTATCCACAACTAAAATAAATACACAGCTACTGAAGATATACTTGCTATCAATGAAGCACACGGAAGAAATTTGAATGATATCTTTGGAAAATAGCTAAATGGGGTGCATGGTCTCACCATCGAAGCCAATTTATGAAAATTTCTCCTAGGGTTTTGTCCCAAGAGTTCTAAAGCCACAAGGAGCTCTCTCAATGAAAATTAGAAACATATCAATACCAGAATGAGAGAGGTCGCCCTCCTTTTTCCCTTTTATTTATTTGTTGACTCTTTTGTGACCCTCTTACCTTTTAATCAATTTAAGTGATGTCTCATATTCTTCCTAAGTTACTTTAGGTTCTTTTTCCCTTTCCCCCTTTTTTTAATTATATAATGTCATTTTGTTAGGAACGTTTCCCCTTATAACATTAAATAATTAATCAATTCCCTTCTTACGAACTATAGCCTATGGGAATTACTTAGGCTACTGCATCCAAGTCCCATGATCACTTGAAAGGGGACATGACATTCCTCCCTTCTCGAGATTTCTTGTCCCAAAGCAATTGGAGATTCAGATGCTACAAAATTTGTTAACTTTCCCAAGTGGCATCTTCTACAGGAAACTCTCTCCATATAACCAAATATTCCTTGATTACCTTGTTATGAAGCTTCTTTTCCTGAACCTCAAATACTTCCTCAGTAACCAGTACTAGTTACCCCTCCTCATCTAATGGAGGAAGTTCTATTGAAGTCATGATGTGTTTTCCCAATGAATTTTTGAGACATAAAACATGAAACACGTTATGGATCTTACTCCCTTTTGGAAAATCCAACTCATAAGACACTTCACCAACTCTCTTGGTCACCCTGTAAGGCCTGTAAAACCATGGCTTAAGTTTATCTGGACCACTCTTCTATAGAGAATACTGTATATATGGTTGCATCTTGAGAAACACCAAGTCCCCTACCTCGAAGGTGTTCTCTACCCAGTTCCTATCCGCATATATCTTCTACTAGTTCTAGGCAATCTTCAAGTTATTCTTAAGATCCATAAGAATGTCTTGGCTCTCCTGAATCCAATCTTTGGCCTTGGGGGGCCTGTTATCCCCAAATTCCAAGTCTACAAAGGATGGAGCATCATATCCATATAATTCTCTAAATGGTGACATCTGAATGGAAATATGATGAGTGGTGTTATAATAATGCTCACCCAAGTGGAACCACTTAACCCATGCTGTTTCCTACCCATTCACATAGTTACACAAATACCCCTCTAGCCATTTGTTCACTATATCTTTTTGGCCATCTATCTTTGGGTGGTAACTCATACTAGGATTCAACTATGTACCTATTATCTTGAACAACTCTTGCCAAAAAGCACTCAAAATTTGGTTGTCCCTGTCACTAACAATGTTTTTAGGAAACCCATGAAGCCTAAATATCTCCCTGGAGAATAAATCCGCTACATGTGTTCCTTGTACTCTGAGGATATGGAAAAGAAATGAGAAAACTTGGTCAGCCTATCGACCACCACATAGATGAAATCTCTTCCTTGTGTCTTCAACAACCCTTAGATAAAGTCCATGGATATGCTTTCCTATTTTTGCTATGGAATGGGTAGTGACTAAATAAATCCTGCAGGGTGGGTCTGCTCTGACTTGCTTTGCTTACAAGTCACACACTCCCGCACATATCATAATACTTCATATTTGAGGCCCTTCCACACGAACCTCTCTCTGATATTCATGTACGTCTTGAAATATCCTGGATGCCCAACTAAAGGTGTGTCATGCATGGATTTCATAATTTCCTCCTTTAATGTGGACTCCAGAACTAAGTATATGCAGCCTTTGTAGTATATTATATCATCTACCACCTTGTACCTATCATCCTATAAAATACCATCCATCATCTCACATCCACATTTGTTCTTGGAATACTCCACCAAAATCTCATATTTTCAATCCACAAATATCTCTGATAACAAGCACATATCTCAGGTCTCCTAGACAAAGAATCAACAACTACAACGTTCTTTCCTTTGATGTAATCAATATCAAAGTCATATTCATGCACTTTACTGACCCATTTCTAATTCCTTTCGTTAAGATCCATTTTCCCCAAAAAGTGTCTCAAACTATTGTGATCAGTCTTGCCCACAAACTTCCCACCTACCAGGTATTGTCTAAACTTTACAAATGCATGCATAATGGCGAGAATCTCCTTGCCATAGATGGTATAAAGTCTCTATGTGGCATAGAGATTATTTCTCTCGTATAGAATAAGATGCTTATGCTACATCAAGACCGTTGCTATGCCGACACCAGATGTGTCACACTCTAACACAAAGGGTTGAGTAAAGTGGGGAAGTGCCAAAACAAGGTAGGAACTCATCACTTCCTTCATATTATCAAAGGTATTATGGGCCTATTATTTCCAACAAAAAACCCCTTTCTTCATGATATCCATAAGAGGGGCGGTCAACTGAGAAAATCTTGACACAAAATGCCTATAGTAAGAGAAGATCCCAAGGAATAATTACAAATGTGTGATCTCCTTGGGTGGTGGCCAATCTAGAATAGCTTGTATCTTCTCCCTATGAACCTGCACACCCTGTACACTAACCACGTGCCCCAAGTAGATAATTTTTTTCATACCAATTTTTCACTTAGATTCCTTGGTATATAAGTATTTCTCATCCATAATGCTGAGAATCTCCTCCAAGTGCGCCAAATGCTCCTCCTAGGTCTTACTATATATCAGGAGATCATCAAAAAATACCAATGGGAACTTCTGCAACTTCTTCATGAATATATGATTCATGCATGAATGAAAAGTAGTAGGCACATTAGTCAAGATGAAAGACATGAACAAGAAATCATAGTGCCCATAATGGCACCTACATGTGGTTTTATGAATGTCCTCCTCACGGACTATGATATGATGATATCTAGATTGAAGATCAATCTTCGAGAAATACACTGCTCTGTGCAGTTCATTGATCCTGGGTATAGGGTACCTATTTTTAATATTTTTCTTATTCAAGGCTCGATAATCAATACACATCTTCATTTACCTATCCTTATTCTTAACCAAGACCACCGAAGAAGCGAAAGGACTGGAACTGGGTCTGATGTGCCCCATGTCAAGCAACTCCTTGATTGATTTTTCTATTTCATATTTTAACTTCCTGGGATGCATGTACGAGGTGGTGATCATTGGTTTCCCCCCCTCTTCAAGTTTTATGGTGTGCTCAAAATCTCTGTCAGGAGGTCTCCCTGGAGGTATATGCCCAAATACCTT
>SNQJ01S0051397.1:112450-122518 GCA_010110895.2 Picea sitchensis | reverse complement strand
CATTCCCTTAGCATTAAAGCTAAATTCTAACTTATCATCCTTGGAAGCTAGCACAACAGGCTTTATGTATCCAATCTCTACTACATCCCAAACATCAGCACCTAAGGCCATTAAGTATGTTCTCATTCTAATCTTCCCAAACATCAGCACCTAAGGCCATTAAGTATGTTCTCATTCTAATCTTCTAGAAGACAAAGTTTGTTCCATCAAAGAAAAGAGGCTTATTGCATGAAGTCCCTTCATGACTTGTTTTTCGTTTTTATTTTTATTTTCTAAATATTAAAAAGTTCACAATCAAATCTCAATTAACATAAAGTGTTAAAAAGTTCAAATCAAACTTTAATGAACGCTTCAAACCATTACAACATACTCAAAATCAATATTAAATACACATGTGACAAGATTGAATAGTATTTAGTTAAAGATTAGATTAAATACACATGTGACAAGATTGAATAGTATTTAGTTAAAGATTAGATTTGGAATAGTTTTAATTAGATCATTGATGGTTAGAGGGTGCATATTGTTTGCTAGAAAGGTTCTTGTTGTTTCAATATCAAGTAAATACATATGTCAAAGATTGAATAATATTTAGTTAAAGATTAGATTTGTAAGTGAACATCATGCCAAATTCTAAATATTGAATAAAAAGAAACTTCCTTTTTTTTTAATTAATTTAGTTGTAGTTTATTATCAATAAAAGAAATACATCACTTTAAGATATTATCAAAGATTTTTTTATTAAAATTATTAAATATTGTCATATTTTATGATATAAAATTGTTTATTGTTACTTTTTCTCTATTTTCTAAATATTAAATGTTAAAAAAATATTTATGTTTTCCTTTTCTCATTTTTCCAAATACTAAATGTTAAAAAATCAAATCAAATTTTAATAATAAAATTTTAAAGCAAATTATATCTATTATCATAGAGATTCCAAATACTAAATTTTCTCATTTTTCCAAATACTAAATGTTAAAAAATCAAATCAAATTTTAATAATAAAATTTTAAAGCAAATTATATCTATTATCATAGAGATTCCAAATACTAAATGTTAAAAAATCAAATTAAATTTCAATAATAAAATTTTAAAGCAAACTATATGTATTATGATAGAGCTTAGAGTAAATAGTCAACATTGGTAATTTTAATTAGACCATTAATTGTTACAGGGTGTATATTGCTTACATGAAACTTAGTCACGACAAGATTAAACAGTATTTATACACACATAACACTATTTAGTTAAAAGATTAAACAAATTCTAAATCTGTTTTTTCAAAAAAATACTGCGTGATCTGACAATGCTTCCGCTGAGATTCTCCCAGAATCCATTCATTACACGGCTTAAATATTGGTTTCCAGGGCATGAACAGACCACAAGGTACCTAAAACCTTCCCATTGCTGTACGAAAGAATTAAGCCAAACCTGCAACTTTGCAAAGCTTGAGATCCCTGGCGAGCTGGGATTGGAACTCTGGAGACCTTGTTGTTCGGAGATTTTCGTTGTAGTTCAGAATTGTTGAGTTTTGGAGTAAATTATTTTGCTGGTCAGAATTAGGAAATAAAAATATATTATTGAATTCTTTGTTACAATAGAATTCTTTTTATAATTAGGACCCCGTCTACAGGCCGAGCAACCAATTGCTGCAAAACCAACGACCGACATAATACTTTAAGACACCGAACGTATGTTTCATGATCATCGTGGCCAATTGTTAAGAAGTTGGGTACTTGTTTTTGTGGGCAACGGGAAGGTAGTTTGAGTAGGGCGTTTATGATGCATCATGTGCCGAAGCAAACCCAAAATGGTGGCACAGCCAATTCCGAGAAGACCCCATCATTCAGACGAGGTGCTTATGAGCAGGAGCACGGACCCCAGAAGCTCCACCCAATTCTCAAAAGAATCCGAAATCTCTACGAGCAGTGCCCAATCTCTGGCAAGCCTGAAAGAATTGCTTCCAGACAATCCCAACGTCTATTCATTCCATGAAATCTAGAGGGCGACCAAGAATTTCTGCTCTGGAAAGCTCGGGAATTCATCTGTCTGGAAGTGCACGCTGAGAGGTAAGTCCGTTGTCGTCACAGAAAGGAGCCGAACGGATTTGAGTGATTTTATGGCAAGATTGAGAGAAATCTGTAATCTTCACCATAGGAGTATTATTAAGCTTCTGGGTTGGTGTGGGGAGGGGGGACATCTCTATCTTGTCTATGAGTATGTGGAGGGTGAAAGCCTGAGGGAATGCCTGAGGGGTAGCAGAATGCCTGGATATACTGTGCTATCTTCATGGCTTTCCAGGATGCAGATCGCTCTTGATGTGGCTCAAGGGCTTGAATATCTTCATCATTATACAGGTTTGCGTTATGTTCACAAATACATGAAATCCAGCAGTGTGATCGTTGCGGAATCTGGTTTCAGGGCAATGATTGCCCATCTTGGTACCTATGAGTTAATTGGTGAATCCGCTGTTAGGGCATCTTCGAGTACAGAGATTACGGAGGAGGGTTCTGGGGTCACTAGTGGGGATTACAGGCGTTCATCCAGTAAGAGAATTGTTGGTACACAGGGTTACATGGCTCCAGAATATGCCGCAAATGGTGTGATTTCTCAGAAGACCGATGTGTTTGCTTTTGGAGTGGTGTTGTTGGAGCTTTTATCTGGGCAGGATCCTGTGAAATTACATTATGATGCAGCGAAGAAAGAGTACACGAGGGTGTCGCTCATCGAGGCTTTGTCTTCCATTGTTTCTGGGCCTGACTGTTTGGGCAGACTGAGATCGTGGATCGATCCTCGGCTGAAGGATTCTTACCCTGTTGATGGTGCTGAGAAAGTTTCACGACTTGCAGCGATGTGTTTGGATGCAAATCCTAGCAGTAGACCTGATATGAGGCATGTAGCTGGCGAACTATCTAAAAATTTCCTGATATCGAAGAATTGGTCGGAAAAAATGAATGCAAATAAAGCCATTCTTACTAGCACGTTTGAGGCCAGATAGTGCAGAAGACAATTTTTCTTCATATTCTGGGGATTGAATATCTATGCTTTGTGCAAGATTCATGCATCCTGTCTGGAGAATCTCTGGATTAATTCATTTTTATTATAAGACGAGGAGCCACATTGGCTATTGGCAGATCTCAACACAGTCACTGCCTGCGATGTCATTTCAGATATGTTCCTTCCATGCGGCAGGAAGTGGCCATTCTGGCTTATGCATGTTCAGTTCTGATGCAGTCACTTCGTTCAAGCTCGACAATTGTCTTGTATTTTTATTTACTGAACGATCACCCATTAATAAAGGTCGGTAGTTTTATTATTTCTTAATAAAGGGATTAAAGGGCTGAGTTTTATTATTTTTTAATCAGTATTTCAAATTCCAAATGTATTATGTTTTTTTTATATATATATTTGTCAAAAGTCTGTGATATTGTTGGATCTGTAGATTTGAGTTGTTAAATCTATCTGTTATTCTATTATGAATCAAGTGAAATTTTCAAATATATATGGATTGTAAATGTGTTGAAACTGCACAGAATAGATCTAGCTAAACAATAATACACACATTTGCACAGAGAATTTGAGAAAGGAGAGAAAGAATGAAAGAATTCTCATTAATCGTATTCCACACTCAAAGAGTGAATAATTTACAATAGATATATGATACATGAGTAACTAATGACCCATAGTGGTGGTCTAGAGTGATCTGGACACACACCAACAGTTACGGGAGTAAACTGTAGCATGGTCATGATCCCAATGTTGCATGGTGACAAAACCAATGCAGCATCTAAAGTCAACTCAATTAGTCAAATTGAAGTGTCAACTGAAAGAGAATATTCTCGAGGTGGAATATTCTCCCCTAAAATATAGGAGACTGAATAATGACTAATTATGACTAATAAATAAGGAAAAACCTTAGGAAAAAAAAATCATAGGTGTGTGTGAAGTAACTCCAACATGGATCATAAGTGTAATGATCGCATCGAAGTATCAAAATAAGACTATAAACAATTATTTTTCTATCCGAGATTTCTTCATGTTGTAAAATATTTACATACTACATATTATCTGTTGTGAGAGTATCTCCTTCGACCATTTCTTCATAAAAGAGCCAACTAGTTGATTGCTTTAAATCCTTCTTTGATAAGGTGTCAGTTTTCTGTTGAACTTCCTATGAACATGCATAAATTTGATAGAATCAAATTTGTTCTTTAATCTCCCTATCCATCAACTTTTTAATGGAAAGTCTAAAAGCAAGTAGTAATAGACCCCATAATCCCAATAGTTTAGCTTTCAAATTATTTCCATTGCCTCTTGCAAAATATGCTCTGACATAGTGGTCTGGAGTGATTTTCAAGTAAATTCTCAACAATTGCGCCATCAAAGAAGCCTATTGGATTATAAGCCTATTGGAGTATCGTCAAAGAAGATTGGATTTAGAATATAATCATATTTGTCATGTTCTTTAATAGAAAGGATAATTTTAGAAACTATCCTGGAATCTTGTCTGTTCCAATTTTCAAATAGAATTTTATTTCTGAATTTCCATATTCCCCATATCACCAAGTAAGGAATGTGTCTCATTTTTGGAAATTGTAAAAACCAAATCTTCAAGTTTTCATCTATAGAGGAACAATTCCAATCTCCTATAATCTTTAGAGATTTTATAACTTCATACCAAATGTTTTGAGTTGTATTACAATCCACAAAAAGATGAGTGGTCGACTCTTCATCTCTTAGACATAGACTGCAAACCGATGGACCAATACCTCCTCTCTTTTTATAATTCATGCCAGAAAGTATACAATCCTTCAAGCAAAGCCACATAAAGAAAATAATCTTGACCGGGATGTTTACTTTCCAGATAAATTTATACCACCATTTATTTTCATCCATAAAATTTAGGAAAGAAATGGAATGATAGGCTAAATTAGCAGTTACATCACCCGACGCTCTGTTCCATGACCAAACAACCTTGTCACTTGATTTATTTAGTTGGATACCACTACTCCTTAACATTGTAACAAAATCATTCCATTTTGTCTTCATCTCGCCTATCAGTCCAAGTTGGTTTGCCTTGAACCATCTTTCATTTAATCCAGATTAGACTGGATAGTTGCATGCGCTAAGGAAAATATATTTAAATTGTTTAGATGTTGGAGTAAGGGACCTGCCAGTTTATATGAAGAATTGTAGCCAATAAAAGGATCATACCCAAATATAACTCGTTTACCAGAACCGATCGACCAAGCCAGCCATCTTTTGATGAGAGGAAGGAAATACATATAATTTTTCCAAATGATAGAAACTCCTAGGAATTTTTGTTGCTCTCTTCGCATCCAAGATATTATGTCTAGACCTTTTAAATATTTCTTGCTTAGAATTGAGTTCCACAAACCTTTCCCAAATAATCCTCTCCAACAAGACTTTGCAGCCAAAGATTGTGCAAACCAAGAAATATTCTTAATAACCCATCCTCCATTTTCTTTTGGCCTAGAAATATTTTGTCATTTTGTTAAGTGGTATCCTGTACTTTTTTTTGCTCCTTTCCATATGAAGTTTGCAATAAGTAGTTGAATTCTATGAAGTATGGAAGAGGGGATCTTTACAAGACTAAGCCAATAAATAGGTATACTCTGCAGTGGTGATTTAGCTAAAGTAACTTTGCCTCCTAAAGAAAGCCAACAAAAAGTCCAATTCCCAATCCTCTTTTCGATCTTTTGTATCATCCAATTCCAATCAACCACCCTGTAGTTGTTTAGTTTAAGGAAAAAACCTAAGTATTTCATTCCTTGATCGATGCAAACAAACTAAATATTGAAGGTTGTCTTCAGTCTTTGCTCTGGACTTTGGTCTATGTTTTGTACAAGGAAACATGACTTATGGTAGTTTACATCCATCCTAGATGCTTGACAAAAATTAGATAGAAGAGATTTAAACACCATCTAGTCCTCATACTTACCATCTCCTAGAATGAGCACATCATCAACAAAAAAGAGGTGTGAAATGAAAGTACCAGCTGCTACTTTAAGACCCTGAAACAATCCTGAATCCACAGCTTGTTTCATTAATCTGCTTAAACACTCAACAACCTAAAGGAATAATAATGGTGACAGAGGGCATCCTTGACATAAACCTCAATGACTCTTGAAAAATTAAGTTGGAACTCCATTTACGAGGACTACCATATTAATAGATGTAATACAGGCCATGATCCATTGTGTAAGCCAATGTGAAATAGCAAAAACCTAATAAATTGCCAACTCACTTTATCATAAGCCTTCTTTAAGTCCAACTTCAATATAACTGTACTTAGTTTCTTTGTCTTTGATGTGTGTAAACATTCCTGTGTAATTCCAACAACATCAAAGATCAACCAGTCCTTAAGAAAGCCAAATTGTTCAAAGGATATGCATGAAGCCAATTTTTCTTTGATCTAGGATGCTATAATTTTAGAAATTACTTTGTAGACAAAGTTGCACAGGGAAATAGGCATGAAATCATTGAAAGTATCTGGTTTGCTAACTTTGGGGATAAGAGAGAAAAAAGTAGCGTTAAGTTCCCCTGGAATGAATCATGTGCTTTTAGAATCCTCAACATCTTTTTGTAACTCCTCTCCCATAATGTCGGAAAAAGTATGAAAAAGTTCTTGTGTGCATCTGTCTAGACCGGGGCGTTTTTCCTTTGGCATTTTGCTGACAATATCTTTGACCTCCTTAATAATGACAAATTTACCAATCTCTTCATTATTAGCATCATTGAAGAAACGGGGAACATTCTTGAGTACATTGATTTGGATAGCAATGTCTTCTTAGTCAATTGCGCTATATTGAGCTTTAAAATGCTTATAGGCAGTCTCGATCTCAATTTCTAATGATTTGAGATTCCCTTCATCATCAGATATATCCCAAATAGTATTTTGACATCTTTTTTGAGTGGCATATTAATGAAAAAAATTAGTGTTTTTATCCCCTTTCGCAATCCATATAGGTCGACTTTTGAGCCTCCAGGTGGACTCTTTAGATGAAAGAATTAAATCTTTCCTTTGTTTGAGTGATCTCAACGTATCAAAATCTTCTTGCCCGAAGATCTGAGCGGGGTATTTCTCAAATATTTGTGTCATTTTTTGTTCAATGTTGTACAACTCTGTGTGAAGTTGCTTCTTTTTTAATCACTGCCATTGAATAAAAAAATTCTTTAAATGCTTTAATTAGGAGCACAACAGATGTATTGATGAATTATTCATCCAACTATTCATTTCTTTCCAAGTGGATCTAATAGTAGCAATGAATCTCGGATCTGAAATCCACAAGCTATTAAATTTAAAGGGAGGGGTTGATTTCTGGGAAGACTTCTCGATTTGTAAGCATAACGGGTTATGATCAGAAATTGTGGAATTGATCCAGGACCGAATAATGTTGGGTAAAATCATGAAGATGGGTTACACTTTTACTTGTTTTATGAGAAAAAAAACTGTATTTTCACAAGTTCTTTAACTTCCGACATACAAAAGTATTTTTTTTTTATTTATAATTTCACTTTATAGTAAAAACAAAACTTGTGAAGAATTTTGTTAGCTTTCCAATGACTATTTTTCAATTTTTTTTTATTAAGATTTGATATGCCAATTTGACAATTGTTTAACAGTATGTTCCTTAAACATGAAAGGAATGATAATGAGTTATTTTATCCCACAACAATGTATCTATTATTAAACTTATGTTTTTAAGAAACGAAATATACTGCAACAATCTAAAGAGACTCTATTTTATTATGACTATAATTTTGAATCTAACAGATGAATATTATAATTTCTAGAATTTTTTTAAGTTGAACAAGATGAAAACGTTGCAGATTTTAAACACATGTTTTCCTACACCTTGTATGTATCTTAATTTTTACTTAAAAGTAAAATCTAAAAATACCCTTTTTTCACATCACGCATAGAGTATCAATCTATATCTAGTTATATTTATAGAGATTTAGATCTTTAGAGATATTTATAGAGATTTAGATCTGTAGAGATTATATGTATGTATGGCAATGACCACTGGATAAGGTAAAAGGAAAAAGACTTCTTTAGTGCATATGTGACCGTGTGAATATGATGAACAAAGGGGTAAAATACATGTGCTATAATAAAGAGTTAGTTAGCAAAGTGAAATGTAGATCTGGAGTATAATATGTATATAGATGTATTTCTTTTATTGATTTGATCTAGAGATTATTTCAATATTTATTTATCTCGTAATTGTATATCAATCTAGAGCTAGAGTAAAAAGAAAGCAAATTTATTTGCCTTAGTTCCATGTTCCATGGCAGCCTTAATAGACTAGCCACAGTAGTCTCCATTGTTTTCAAAAGATAGAGTGAAAGCCCATATCTCTTCATACCTGTTGTGTAACCGCATCCTACTAGCAAGCAGCTATATGCAGCTCCAAAAAGAATAAGGATTTCCTGATCTCCAACAATATGTTTCTCTCTCGTTTATGAATTTAGCAGAATAATGAAAAGAATCCAGTTCCTCAACCTCCCCTCCCCAATCTCCCGATTGAAGACTCATGGTTGTTATAAGACTCCCGGCAGAGAAGAATCTGAATCCCGGCGGCATAAGACGCTCCAGCTCGCTAAGGTTAAGGTTTTAATAATATGGGCCAACGAAACATATTGTTATTATAAAAGTATGATGTTTACTAGTGTGATCTTTATGCCTTGTTATTATACAAACAAAGTAAATGGTAATACCTAGTCAATGGAATTGATTGGGGAGCTAATGACACCTATAAATGCTTAGTATGGCATTACTAGTAGTACCTATTTATTACAGATGGACTACCTCTTGCCCTATGGTTTCTTTCTTTAGCTTTAGTCCCTAGTCTCTTAGCCTTAGTTCAAGCATTCACTTCAATTCATTCACTTTCCCTTCCACACCGACTCTATCTCTCCACCCAAGGCAAGCATGGGGAGCTCAGACTGCTGGCTATGATGGGCTATAGGTCATATAAAGAAAATGATTACAAGCAACCAATCATATAGAAATCATATAGAAACGTCATGATTGTCTGTCGAAACCATAGCTCAATCAATATGCTCGTAAGTAAACAAAACACATGGCTAAATGTATTTCTTGTCAGTTGGCACCTTGTAATAATGCATGGATAAGTTTTTTATGTATGAAACTACCGTGTTCACTTGTTTAGTGTGATTTCAAGGTAACTTGCCTACGGTATGGAATAGCTTCAGTCTCTGGTCTTAGCCCTAAGGTAATAGCTTTAGTTCTTAGCCTTAAGCCTTACGGTAATAGCTTTATTTCAACTTGCCTTTATCTCTGTCGAGTAGTGCACCATCCCATTTGATTAGAGTATACCAGCCGATTGGATCATTCATCTGGGTATCCAAGCCAATTATTAGCCTAGCCCAAATGTCATTCTAGGAGGCCCTCCTCTAAAACATATAGATCCCCGGCAGGGTGTTATAGGTGTGGGCGGGATCCCAGTATATGTATCGTAAGTAAGAAAGAGACCTAGACCTCCCTTCGGCAAGCAGCACGTGGTATTGATATGCTCAAAGAATCCATCCCGGCTAACATAGAGAGAAACGTGATTCAAAAGAAAATTTCACTTTGGACTGGCATCTGCGGTACTTGTTGATTCTGTTGATGAAGGCTAAAATTGAAAGGTGTTTAAGGGACCTAAGGTTTGCCTAAGGTTTAAGGTGAAAGGTGAAAGGCTTCTGGCAAAGAGCTCAAGGCTCAAGGGTTCAAGGCTCTTGGCAATAATAAGGTTCTGGCATCTGGAAAAAGGGGGAAAGGCTTGTGGGCTTGGCTTCTGGTAAAAGGTTACAGGCAACAGTAAGCTCCATGTCAATTAGCCTTTATACACTTTATTTATAGAAGTCTATGACTTAGCTGCATGGAATGCCCTTGTGATTATACAAAAATGGAATTAGATAGAATTGGAATTGTGTTGTAATCTACTTAAAGCTAAGCAACTTCTAGCAAGCTTGTCCCTTATAGGTCGTATAGATCTAGAGAGTAGATAAGAGTAGTATATATTTTATATATTT
>SNQJ01S0051397.1:95231-112440 GCA_010110895.2 Picea sitchensis | reverse complement strand
ATTTCTTTTTTTATTTGAGGAGAGGCTCTTAGATCCGCCCACGCCTCATGACTTGCTACTGGTTCTAGAGCAATAGGTGCGTACAACCATGAGCAATAGTCGTTGATACTTGGAGACTCGCTTGCAATAGTAAGTTTCACCACACATAGAAGCAATAAGAGAACAGTTTAAGGATTATGAATATAAATTTTCCATAATTTTCCACTGTGTATTTTTAGAGATATGGATTTTTCATTTCACCAAATCATAATCTCACCTAAAAATATTATGTACTGATATTTTTATAAAATTAAATAAAATTAGATAAAAACAATGAAAATGAAATCAAATAATATCCAATGAAAGTAGATTAAATTTTAAAAATGTTGGTATCAATTCTGAAACTAAATTATGAGTATTTAAAGGAGTCTGCTACCTCGAAAGACCAAGTAAGATGGAGAGAATTTGTTGTTTCCTGCAAACAGTCCCATTTTTAGGTTTTCAGCCGAAATATTCTTTCGGTCGAAACCTAGTTTTTAACGGAATCCGTTAAAAATAAACATTTTGGTCGAAAAGTCTTTCGGTCGAAATATGCTTACCACAGAAAAATAATTCATCTGAAAAACATTGTACACAAATTTTGAGGGCGACGTCAGCGCACCGTTCAATTTGATGTGCAAATTTTCGGATGAAAAAATTCCTAGAAACATTTTTTCGGCCGAAAAATTGCCGCTAGGAATTTTTGAGACCCGATTGTAATGAAAGTGTTACCCGGCTTCATGATTTTACCCTGCTATGGTTTCCAAGGAGATTTTCATCGATGAGAAATCGATCAAGTCTTTTCGAGATTCCAGCTAACCCAGCTCTACCATTCCTCCAAGTTGGAGTGAGTTGGGTCGGTTGAACATCCACTAAACTTGAGTTAAGGAGGATGTTTGAAAAGTAATCAACAAGAGGATAAAATCAAGACAGATTCCCCCACACCTCCTTGGCTGAGAGAGTGAAATTTAGATCGCCACCAACAATAATGCCTTCTTCTCTCAGTAAACCAAATTCTGAGATTTGTTGCCAAAATACTTCCTTATCTTTATAAGGAGCATAACAATTGAGGAGTTTCACCATATCCTCTGAGTGTTTAAATCTATCTTCCAAGAAAATACATGCAATAGTGCCAAAAGCACAAAACTCAACATAAGTTGGGTTCCAACCAGTTAAGAGAACACCTGAACGACCATTAGGATCCAAAGCAACAACATTCCAGTTTGGAAGGCATTGTAGAAATAACAATTTCTCCTTTTCACCATCCACCATAGTCTCTTGAAGTAAAATAATGTCGAGCTTAGCCTGATTCAAAAAAAAACTTGAGGCGGGATAATTTAGTGGGTCCTCCAAACCCACGAAGGTTGAAGGAGAAAATAATCATTTAGGAACAAAGCGGACCGACTGGCATGCTCTAAGGGCCGGAGAAGAAGGTCTGTCAGAAACGATAAGAATGGAAACAAAAGGAGAGGGAACAGTCGAAGGGTCAGGTTCAACAGTAGTAGTGACTAAGTTTTCAAAACTTGTCAGCCCTCCTTCGATTTCCCAGGGAGGTTTTTTAGGTAGACGTTGCTTGGTATTTTTACGAATAGTCACATTTATTCGGTCAACGTGAGAGGGAACAGAGTTATCGGAAGAAGGGAGGGGTATGGGTGATAAGGTTGCGATTGACTTGGTCAATGGGATCTGAGTGCTCTTAAAACGGGAAGGGTTGTTCGAAGGGGCGAGAGGACATTCAGGTTTAAAACAAGCTCCATCTAAAGGGGTAGTCAGTTTTAGTAAAGCTGGGGACTCAAGGCATTCCATTTACACAGGTGGTGTGTATAGTGGAGTCAAAAAGTCCCAAGTGGTCAATAAGAGTCAAAGAAATTTTTGGGGGAGGTAGGGGTTGTGTGTCACTAGGGGAGCATCGTGGTGAACAACAAAAACCCTGATCTACAGAGCCGAAACTAGGGCGAATACTCGAATCATCCAAATTTTTCAAAAGAAGATCCCAAAAATCTCCAAAAATCTCTTGTACTCAACTCTTATCTTTTAAATAAGTAAACTCGTCGGAGGAGATTTTATCAAAGAAAGAGGGAAAGAAAAACTGCATCTTACCAATGAAAGAGTCAGGGTCTAAAATCTCAGAATTGTAGCTTCCATCTCTGTTATTAGCAAACAAAGGTTGCACTTTGTTATCCAAATGCTCTAGTGATTTTGGACAAAAAGCGTTGAGATATCATGTCTACCAACAAAAGTGACAGTGAAATGGCTCTCGCCAGTAGTCAACCGATTGACAGAGGAGAGAGTCTCTGATAAAAATATCAATAGAGTCTTGAAGACCTCTGTCAAGGTCCATTTCCACCAACACCCACGCAAGTCGCTTGTTATTCCAGTGGAGAGAGCGCTCACCAAAATAAATAAACCTCCTGACAGTGTTGGCAACCGCTTCAAAAATTTTAACGGACCAAAACTCGATTGGGAAATCTAGCAACAACATCCATAAAAACCTTTTTCTGAAACTCTTGGAAAGGGGATTGAAACCAGGAACCCATCTTTTAAGCAATAAGACTCATCTTCCTACTATCCACAAAGAGTTCATAACTCTCGACAGATCTTCTTCAGAAAGAAAATGAAAAATAATCCAGTGATTGGAGAGGAGACAGAACCTTAGACTGTAACCTAACAGAGGCTTCCAAAAACCCAAGATCCAATCCGACAACTGAGCTTTTGTCAATCTGGAATTAAAAAACTTACCAACAAGTGCTTTCTCCGCTAAACTAGAAACTATGTCCATGGCGATATCCTTTCTAAGGACACAGCTAGACTTGGGTTGCCTAACTTTACAGCATTTGAGTTTGTGATTAGTTCACGCATTAAAACCAAAGGCTCTGTTGCGTCCGGAACCTCCAATCAGCATTTGAGTTTGTGATTAGTTCACGCATTAAAACCAAAGGCTCTGTTGCGTCCGGAACCTCCAATCTTTTCCGAAGATTTATGCACGGGAAGGCTAGATGCTAAAGAGTTTGGGGGAGAATTAACTACAAGATGAGTAAGTACACAGTGGTTAACTCCTCAAGGCAGGGACCGCATGTGTCGACCCTCCCTAAAGCTCATGTCAATCACGTGTCCAATGGCATTTTCCTTACCACATCGCAGATCGGAGTCCAGCGATTGAGAACTCGTCAGAAGAGATGACAGAAGCTTAGTACCTGTCGGGATCTCAACATATGAGTGACGCATACATTCGTACATAAGTTTGTATGTGTCATCTGCCAAGAAAAAGCCTTTATTGACCCACAATCCATCATCATCAACCCACATGAGATCTACAGTGTTAAACAATTTAGATCTAAAAAAACATGTTGTTAAATCTATATATTTTTTTAATAAACTGAATCCATTTCTACATAAAACAACAAAAATAACATCATAACACACAACAAAACAAATAGAAAACGTATTTCTTTAATATCATATGCATCTTGGAAATAACCCATAAGTGAGACTTTTTTCTTTCAGTTTTGAGTTTATCTTAGTATTATATATGATGCCGCAACCCAGCTTTATTGGTGTATACAAAAATACTTAAATTTCTAATTTTAGTGTTTTAATATTAAGTGTTTTGAGATTTTTTTAAATCTTTTCATTATTTTAGTGTTCAATTGTTTTGACTTTTTTAATCTTTTCATTATGGTTATTTCTATTGTAATTTTTATAATTATTTTTATTATAATTTTTGTGATTATTTGTGTTCTATTTTTTATAGAAATTATAATAATCTATGTTATGTATTTATATACATAGCATTAATAACTAAATGTAGAAAAAGCATATATGTATATTATAATTATGTTATTAATAACTAAATGTAGAAAAAAAAAAATATATATATATATATATATATAATTAATTTTTTTTTTAAATTAATAAACAAATAAATATCCTACATACAAACTCACATGTATAATAAACAATACTTTGAGTGATTTATAATAATCTATGCTATGTATTTATACACCGTAGCATTAATAACTAAATGTAAAAAATATATATAATTATAATTCAAATAATTTAATTAAAAATTAATTAAATTCTTTTAAAAATTAATAAACAAATAAATATAATGCATACAAACTTACATTTATAATAATTAATCAAAATCAATTTCAAAATAAATAAATAAATCAAATCACACTTAATCAAAAATATATATACAATATATTGAAGTTTTTAATAGATAAAACTCACATTTATAATAAACAATACTTTGATTAAGTTATTTTTCAAAATCAATTTCATTAAAAATATGTAGAAAGGTCAAATCACACCTATTTATCTTTCTAAAGTGTACATCATAAAAAAATAATAATAATAAATATCTATACAGTATATTAAAAATCAATTTATTGATATTTTTCAAATCAACTAATTTATTTTTCAAAATCAATTTCATTAAAAATATGTCAACAAAAAATTTACATCACACCTAATCATCTTACTAGACTGTGTACATTATAAAAATTAAATAAATAAATATCTATACAATATATTAAAAGTCAATTTATCGATATTTTCAAATCAACTAATTTATTTTTCAAAATCAGTTTCATTAAAAATATGTCAATAAAAAACTCACATCACACTGAATCATCTTACTAGACTGTACATCATGAAAAATATCTATACAATATATTAAAGGTCAACTTATTGATATTGTTTAATTCAACTATAATTAATGGGTCCTTTATGCATTTAGTAAAATTAATACTTTAGTAAAAATAATATTGAAAATTTTAAAATAACAATGAATATTCAAATCTATCAAATTAATAAAGTTGTAGGAAAATCAAATAGCAAGAAGTGGTCAAACTTACATAAATGTATTAATATTGAAAAATTAATATAAGCATGTTTTATAGATAATTGAAAAAATGGATATGTTAACTAATACTTAAACTTTTCACATTCATAAATTTTAAAGAAAATTTGATAGTTAGAAATGGTCAAACTTGAAAAATATTTTATTTTATTTTTAAAGAAAAAATTATAATTATTGAGGAATTTTCTAGAAATAAATTGTGTAGAAGTTTTGAAACATTCAATGTTTAGAGTGCACACTCCACTGATCATTAAACGTCTATACAATTCATTCCAAAAAAAAAAATAGTAATTATAACTAACTATGAAAACATACACTCTAAATAAAATAAAATTACAATATTATAAAAAACATTTTACATATAATTTTAAATAATAAAAATCTATATATATATATATATATATATATATATATATATATATTAGAAAACCCAAAACAACAACAGTGATACCCAAGGTGATACTGGAGGATCCGCAAAAGCAACTCTACAGGGACCAGATGAAGACGCATGCACTAATATGCAAGTTTATGGGTTTGTGGCCCACGGAAAGAACGTTGTGCAACTGGATTAAATACCATTGGAAGCCAAACGGAGAAGTGGAGCTCCACCTGGGCTCGAAAGGCTTCTTCACAACAGTATTCATGAATCTAGAGAATAGGGATAGAGTCTTTGAGGGAGGGTCATACTTCCACGCCTCAACAGGACTGTACATGCAGCCATGGAAGGAAAATTTCTCCCCAAAAAAAGACTTTCAAAAAGGTGTCGGTCTTGCTGAGATTTTATTCCTTACGTTTAGACTACTGGTTACCCTCTACTTTCGAAGCAATAGGAAACAAACTGGGGAAATATGAGAAGACCTCAAAAGCCACCCTAAAAGGGAGATATACATCTTACTCAAGAATCTGCATAGAAATGGATGTGTCGAGAGCACTCCTAGAAGCCATAATTATGGAATTCAGGGATGAGGAATGGATCCAAAACATAAATTATGAACAGATCCCCTTCAGATGCAGAAGATGTCATGAACATGGCCACTCGATCAGAGAATGCCCTCTAAATAAAAAACAGGAAGCGAAAAACCCCAAACCACAACAGGATGAGGATGGGTTTATAAAACCGAACCCCAGAAGCAGACCAAACAAAAAACAGAGCAGAACCCCGGCAGGAAATAACCCGAAGACTCGGAATAAAACGGAAGGATGGGACAAAAACGACAAAGGGGAAGAAAATGAAAGGATTCGGCAAAAGCTCAAGAAATCATAGAACAAGCAACAAACGATCCCATCGATCGACCAAGTAACAAGAAGGAATAGGGGAGTTGCACAACCCAAATGGATGGAGAAATCAGAGATGACAACACCCCCATGCAAGAAGCAGAGGAAGATGTGGAAATGACCCCAAGCAAAGTAGGCACAAAAGATCCTGATCTCAGAGACCTTGCGGAAAGGGAAGGGATAGATCTCCCAAACATATTGGAGCTATGGAAAAGACAGGGAGTAGACAATGTACCAACAGAGCAACTTGACCGCATTCAGTACCTATTTCTCCTAAGGGAGGAAGACAAAGCCAGAGGACTAAAACACACACACAGGGAGATTGGACATCTAGGAGTCAAAGCCGACAAGGGACAACCACAACTCTCACCCAAGTAGACACGGAGGAAAAAAGGAAGGAAATAAAACAACGTAGCCCTACAGGAGCTTGGAGCGCTACTGATAAACTCAGGTAAGATCAAGAAACTCTTCCCCAACTCCCCCCCACATGTTTAAATGAAGGTTATAACATGGAATATAAGAGGCCTAAATAGCCTGAGAAAACAAAGAATCCTTAGGAATAGACTAAAGCAAGAACAACCAGATCTTTGTTTTAATCAAGAGACAAAATGCAATACAGACAGAATGGAGGAAATCAGTAAACAACAATGGCGCAAGTACAAGATGGTGGCTATCAGAGGCCACCAAATGGCACGAGGAATTCTCACCTTGTGGAACCCACAAGTACTAAGCCTAATAGCAGCCGAAGCGACTAGGCACACCCTCACGGTTCACATGCAAATCATTGGGAACATAGAGGTGATTATATGCACTAATGTGTATGGGCCCAGGTGTCAGAGGATAAGAGAGGAATGATATGAGACTTACAAGACCTTAAAACCCGATCCAACAACCTCCAATGGATCTTGACAGGGGACTTTAACATCATCACGTCACTTGCGGAGAAAAAAGGAGGTACAAGAATATTGGATAGGGATGTGGAAGAATTCTCAAAGTTCATTGACACAACGGAGATGGTAGACCTCAAAACTAATAATGGCCAATTCACCTGGAAAATTAAATGGATGAACCAGTATCAGGTAGCAACAAGACTCAACAGATTCCTAGTATCAGAGTCAATCATTATGCAGGGGCTAACCTTAGATTGCAACATCCTCCCCTAGGGGGGATCTGATCACTGGCCAGTGCAACTGGAAGTAGGCTTCCAGTCCACACCAAAGAATAGACCCTTCGGATTTGAGAAATTCTGTATTGAACACCCGACTTTCAAGGAAAGGATCAAACAGTGGTGGCGGGAGGAGAAACCAGAGCAAGGGACAAGGATGTTCAAAATCTATAAGAAACTAAAGTATATTAAATATAAGCTCAAGGAGTGGAACAATGACACTTTTGGGAACATAAACCAAGAGAAAAACAACATAGAGGAAAAAATGAAAAGACTCCAGGAAACCTGCATTTCAGAGGGCTATACCGAGGAACAGAAAAAGGAAGAGATCCAGATGACCTAGGAATCAGAATCTCGATGCCAGCAAGAAGAAACACGTTGGCGACAAAAGTCCTGTGTCAGATGGCTAAAGGAAGGAGAACGAAACACCAATTTTTTTCATAGAATAACCATGGCCATAAGAACCCATAACAAAATCCTAAAGATTAAGGACCCGGACGGAATAGAGCGAGAGTCACATAAGGACATCGAAACTACTCTGGTAAACCACTTCCATGGGATAGCCCAGGAACTCAACCAGGACAGAACGGAGGCCATACAAAGGATAATCCAGCATATCCCCCGCCTGGTCACCAAAGAGAAAAATAACAACCTGAACAAACCCATTGCGGAGGAGGAAATTGACCAAGTACTCTAGGAAATGCCCAATGGGAAAGCCCCAGGTCTAGATGGCTTCACAGTGGATTTTTTCAAAGCCTATTAGGATATTGTCAAACATGACGTTTATAGGGTAGTGGAAGACTCTAGAAGGTCATCCTCCATTCTAAAAGTACTAAATTCTACAATGATTACACTAATCCCCAAAGAAATTGAAGCCAAAACCCAGGATCGGTACCTACCTATAGCATTGTGCAATGTGGTCTATAAGATAATCTCCAAAGTTATAGAAAATAGATTGAAACCCCTCCTACCCACACTGGTCTCACAAGAACAGGCAGGCTTTGTTGAAGGAAGACAGATAATGGAAAATATTATCCATGCCCACGAGTTGATCCACACCCTAAAGCTTCAGAAGAGAGGGGAAATGATAATACAACTGGACCTAGCAAAATCTTATGACAAAATTAGCTAGCACTATATGGTCAAGACCTTGGAAGCCTTTGATTTCACCCAACACTGGATCAGCTGGATAGTCATCCTAGTTTCCACAACAAGCTACTCATTGCTAATAAATGGATCCCCTGCCAAACCTTTCTGGCCCACGAGAGGCATCAGAAAAGGAGACCCGATATCCCCCTTCCTTTTCATTCTAATGATGGAAGGTCTCAGTCATAGCATTAAAAGCGCAACTGCAACAGGTGAAATAACAGGTATCAAACCTTTCGAAAATTGCCCTGCTTCCACGCACCAACAGTTCGTGGATGACACCTTACTTCATGGAATACCCATGTTCAAGGAAGCAAAATCCTACAAACGAATCCTAGAAGAGTTCGGCAAAGCCTCGGGTGCAGAGATTAATCATTCCAAATCTATGATCTTCTTCTTCAATACCAACCCTGCAATCCAAAGGAACTTAGCCAACATTCTGGGCTTTGAATGCAAAGCACTCCCAACTAAGTACTTATGCATACCCCTGACAGACAAAGCTTACAAAATGTCCACTTGGGAAGGAATAATCAACAAATTGCAGGAGCAGGTGAAAAACTAGACATACAGATCCCTCAACCTAGCCAGAAGACTTATTCTAACCAAGTTTGTTTTGCAAGCAATTCCAACCTTTATGATGTCCATTTTCCCAACCCCCAAGGGGATACTACAAAAAATAAGAACCATCCAAAGGGACTTCCTGTGGTGAGGAGCGGAAACAAGGAAAAAATGGGCCCTGGTTACTTGGGAGAAGGTCTGTAAACCAAAAAGCAAAGGAGGTCTGGGGCTATAAGACCCGCAAGTGACCAATGACGCCTACGGGGCAAAACTCTGGTGGTGCTGGGTCAAAGAAACTACTACACCATGGGAAAACTTGTGGAAGGAAAAGTATGCTCTGGATATAAGTGACCAGGACAAAATCCTCTTCAGAGGCACCAGGGAAGGTTCAACCATCTGAAACCTAGCCTGGCGCAACAAAGCCTGGATTCAGACATACAACTTTTGGGAAGTAAGGAATGGAAGAACACCAAATTTTGGGAGGATGCCTAACAACAGGAACCCAAAATGGAGAAACCAAATAGGGAGGCACTCCAACAGGAATTGATCGCGCAAGGTAAAACCAGAGTCTACCATTACTGAAAATAAGAAACAGATCACAACAAATGGAGAATATGGAACACTCTCACCCCACATAATAGAGACCAAACCGCAACAGCAGTAAAATAGGTGGAGGAGGAATTGGGGAGACGAAAAATTGCAGTCACGAAAGGAAATGACCAGCTGATATGGGGACAAAAAGACGGTGGGGAATTCAATATAAAAGAAGTCCGACACTATATCGTGGACCAAGACCAAGAAGACCTGACACAACAATGGGATAAGCTTTGGAACGACCCCCAGTGGCCAAAAACAAAAATCTTCCAATGGTTAATACTCCACAACCGAATTCTAACTTGGGAAAACCTAAGGAAAAGAGGATTCATAGGTCCTTCCAGATATCACCTATGTCAAGCCAAGGAAGAAACAACGAACCATCTCCTTGACGAATGCACCTACACAATAGAAATCTAGGACTGGGCGGCAGGTATCTTCTGACAGTCAAATAGGATCTGAGGTAACATCTCCGCGACTATCAATATTTGGAAAGAAAACTATAGTGAAAATGAAGAGGTGAACCTCTGTTGGACCCTCATCCCGAGAATGATCATATGGGAAATATGGAAGGAAAGGAACCAATGCATCTTCAGGAACCAAAGCTGGCCGAAAGGGAAGATCAAGGAAACAATAATCTCCATGAAAAAAGAAATGGTACAGAGCCGCAACTGCCAGACAGGAAGAGCGCAACTCACAGACCAAGACTCCCGAATTCTAGAGGCCTTCCACCTGAAAGACAGACGCAACCCCAATCAGGTAAGATGGCCACCGCAACTCCAAGTAGGTGAGAACAACTGGAAACCACCACCAGTAGGCTCCCTGAAGATGAATTTCAATGGGGCGTCGAAAGGTAACCTAGGACGGACAGAAATGGGAAGAGTAATCAGGGACAATAAAGGAAATATCATCTGGTTGTATGCTGGGAGCCTGGGAAACTCAACCAACAACGCCACGAAATTCGGAACCCTAGAGACCGGCCTCAAGATTCTAAGCCGGGAAGGGATGAAAAACGTCGTAGTGGAAGGAGACTCCACACTGGTTATCAACACAATAAGGAGACTCCAAAACAGTACCATAGTGGGCAAAATTCAGAGGCATTGACGCTTGGCAAAGTCCTTGCAAACAATTTAGGAGCACTTGCAGACGGGGAACACAATGGAGTTGTGCTAGGTACGGAGGTTAGCAAATGGACTGGCGGATAGAATCGCTAATGAGGGCATCGACAAGAAAGGACCAGAACTGGACATTATCTAGAGTAACATCTTGAATGGTCAGTTCCGAACAGACTGCATCCAACTAGCGGAAAAAGATTGTGACGGCAGCCGAAGTAAGGACGACCACATCGAGGATGGACGTACATAAATAACTGAAGGGCACGTAGGATCCAAGTAGAATCCAATAGCCCACCACCCAAACATGAGTTACAAGGTAGATCCAGGTCACACAACTAGAGGAGGTACGACACCACAATCATGTCAATAGGAAGAAGTACAGGGGTTGTTTGTGGGAAATCATAAGAGTTAATCAACATGCGACAAAGGATGAAGGACAAAAGGGTTTCCAATGGCCGAGTATGGGCACACCTCACCCAAGTACAGATATGGGGAGTGGTAATGATTGTTGTACAACGTGCAGGGCAAAGGACTGGCATAGAGATAACGACAGGGCTCCCAAGAGCACACAGTCCGAAACAATGAAAAAGTACCAAAAGGTACACCTTTATGAGCAGCCCATGATTGTTGGGACGAGCCCGCAGCCGGGGAAATCCCATAAAATAAGAAACACCAGGAATAGCCACATACTCGAGAGAAGCAATTACAGAGCCCATCTTACATACCAGGAAGGGGCGAATATGAACAGGAGAAGAACCCAAGACAAAAACCACCACAAGCAAGCCGAGATGGTAAGAATGAAGAAAACCCATAGTAAGAGAGGCCCCTAGGGAAAATAACCTCTGACAAGCGCCCGAAGGATTACAAGGATGGAGCAAGCGGCTAGAGAAGCCAAGGGTACCTTTCTCACGCAGGTCGATCCAAAGGGCAAAGCGATCATCAATAGGTGGGAGAGGGAAATCAACACCACATGCAAGGGMAAAGCCTAGACAAAACTAATTCAAGAAGCAAACGGGATAAGGGACCCAGGGGCKACGCAGCCCAGAACAACCCTCTACCACAAAATGGTGGAGGAGGCTTGACGAACAAAAATGTTGACAGGCAAGATGAACGCTGACCGGAAAGAGACCAGCAGGGACCACAAGAAGATGCTCATAGAAATTCTGAGTCACCTCAGCAACCTAGAGGCCAGTGCAAAAAGACTAGCTGAGGACCAGAGGAACCAAAAGGAAAAAATGGAACGAATGGTAGGCCAATTCCACCTTTACTTACGCTATGTCCACCACATGGAAATCACTCCACAGACCGGAGCGAAACACCAGCTTGTATCAGGAAGATGTGCACGATGGAACAGAGGAAGGAGAACGAGGCAAGAAAGGATGGTGACGCAAGACATCCCATCATCCTAGACTAGCGCAGGTTCAGCCCCAGGTCAAGTGGTTTTCAGTATAGGAGCTACCCCTGTTTGTTTTTTTTGGTTAGGTTTTATGTATATGTTATGGTTTAGTCTGTCAAATTGGTTTCTGGAAGATTGGGTTGGTTTTCCATGGTGGCGACCCACCCCCCCCCTGCTATCTCAGACAGCGCAACTCTGGGACCCCTGATCTGGTTTCCTTTTTGGCAGATCAAGGGATTCCCCTTGTCTTTTTTGTATCATAACTTCTTTCAGTAATACAGAATTTCACACTCACTTACAAAAAAAAAAATCATTTTTATATATAAAGCTAATATTTATTTAAGACTACAATACAAACAACTAATTTAAAACATCATATAAATAAATTTAAAAAATTAAAAATCTTAACTTCGACCATCCTTCTTCAAATAAACATTTAAAAAAAATCAAATTGTTGACTTCCATTCCTACTTCAAATAAACATTTGGCTTAAAAAAATCTTCATTGTCATTTATTATTTATTGGTTTAGCCATTTTCTCTATAGAAAACCATGAGGGAATCCTACAAGACTAGTAAGGGACCTTTTAGTTCTCATATATATATAGGAGGTCAACCATAAAGAGAACCTTCCACACTAGTGTGATGCTCAACAACCATTGCCTAATCCTTTAGGTTATAGTTTGATTACAAATATTAAAAAGTTCACARTCAATTTTGAATCRAAGGACTAGTAAGGGACCTTTTAGTTCTTATATATATATATATATAGGAGGTCAACCATAAAGAGAACCTTCMACACTAGTGTGATGCTCAACCATTGCCTAATGCTTTAGGTTATAGTTTGATTACAAATATTAAAAGTTYACAATCATTTTTKAATTAAAGGCAACTTTTCAATACATAGAGGCTCCAAGTCATTATAACATACTCATAYTTATTATGAACTTTATTCACATCATTATGGGAATTAAACTCAAGTGAGGAGGATAACAACCATTCCTCACAACCATCCAAGCTAAACCCAAATAACATGTGGAGATGATATTAAATAATCAATATCATAAAAATTTAATTAGACCATTGATTATTGCATGATGCATATTGCTTAAGTGAAACATTCTCCTTTTAATATCAATTAAATACAAACACAAATACACATGTGACAAGATTGTGACAAGATTGAATAGTATTTAGTCAAAGATTAGATTTAGAATAGTTTTAATTAGATGATTAATTGCTAGAGGGTGTATATTGCTTACTTGAAACGTTCTTGTTTCAATATCAAGTAAATACATATGTCAAAGATTGAATAGTATTTAGTTAAAGATTAGATTTGTAAGTGAACATCATGACAAATTCTAAATATTGAATAAAATTTATTAAAATTTAAAATTATAATAATAATTTTTTTAATTAATTTGTATATATAATAAGTATTTAGTTGTATTTTATATCAATAAAATAAATACATCATCAGAGCACATTATCAAAGATTTTTTTATTAAAATTATTAAATATTATGATATTTTATGTAAATATAACAATTATAAAATTGTTTATTTTTATTTTTTTTTATTTTTCAAATATTAAATATTAAAAAAAAAATTATCTTTTTTTATTTTCCAAATATTAAATGTTAAAATATAAAATTAAATTTTAATAATTTCAAATATTAAATATTAAAAATATATATATTTTTTTCTATTTTCCAAATACTAAATGTTAAAATATAAAATCAAATTTCAATAATAAAAATTTAAAACACACTATTAAAATAAATAATCAATATTAATAATTTTAACTAAACCATTAATTATTGTTACAGGTATATATTGCTTACATTAAACTTAGTCTTAATTAAACCATTGATTGTTGCAAGGTACATATTGCTTACATTACATATATATATATATAATATGTAATATTTCGGTAGTTTTATTATTTCTGTAATATCATTCATTAATAAAGAGAATAAAGTGTTGAGTGTTATTATTTCTTAAACTGTGTGGAAATGTAATATGTTTTTTTGTTTTTAAGATATTTGTTAAAAAAAAATATGATATTGTTGGATTTGTAAATTTGAATTGTTAAATCTATATAATTTGAATATTCTATAATTTTTCAATAAACTGAATCTATTTCTATATTCAAAATTACAATTTAAATAACAAAAAATTATAATTTCATGCTAATTTATATTATCCTATTCTAACCAAAAAAACAACAACATAAAACAAATAAACAACGTTTTTCTTTAATATCATATGCATCTTGGAAATAACCCAGAAGTGAGACTTTTTTCTTTCTGTTTTGGGTTTATCTTAGTATTATATATGATACCGCAACGCAGCTTTGCTGGTGTATACAACATACTTAATTTTTTAATTTTAGTGGTCAACTGTCTTGAGTTTGAGTTTTTTTTTTTAATATATAGTTATTTCCAGGGTAATTTTTATAATATGGGTGTTTCTGTTAATTTTTATAATTATTTTATTTTATTAAGATTATAATAATTTATATCATGTATTTATACAGGGTATTATTAATTATTTGTATAAAAAACATAATAATGTATATATTATTTAAATAATTTAATTAAAATAATAATAATAATAATATATATTATTTAAATAATTTAATTAAAAAATATTAAAAATTAATTTTATTTTTTTTTAAATATAAATAAATAAATATCTTATATATAAATCATAACACTAAACTATAATACTAGTTTGTTCCCATTACCACCACAAATTTATTTTTAAAATAAAAATGACATTTATAATAAACAATACCTTGATTAATTTATTTTTCAAAATCAATACCATATTCATACCTAATCATCCTATTAGACTACATGAAAAATATCTATACAATATATTTAAGGTAAGATATGGTTAAGTCAACTATAATTAAAAAGATTCTAAAAACAATGTATTATTAAAAAAAAAACTAACAATGAATAGTCAAATTTATCAAATTCATAAAGTTGAAAAAAAATCAAGTATCAAGAAATAGTCAAACTTACATAAATGTTTTATAGTTAATATTGAAAAGATTAATATCCTAACTAATAGTTAAATTTATTAAATTCATAAAATTTAAAGAAAATTTGATAATTAAAAATGGTCAAACTTATATATAAGCTCTTAATTTTATTTTCAAGAAAATAATTACAATGTTAAAAAAACATCTTACAAATAACTATCTTACAAATAACTATCTTAGTTATATAATAATATTGAAAAAATTAATATAACAATGAATAAAATTTGATAATTAGAAATGGTCAAACTTATATATATAAGCTCTTAATTTTATTTTCAAGAAAATAATTACAATGTTAAAAAAACATCTTACAAATAACTATCTTAGTTATATAATAATATTGAAAAAATTAATATAACAATGAATAGTAAAATCTAACAAATTCGTAAAGTTGAAAGAATAATGAGAAGTGGTCAAACTTACATAAATGTTTTATAGTGAATATTGAAAAATTTAATATCCTAACTAGTAGTTAAACCTATTAAATTCATAAAATTTAAGGAAATGGTCAAACTTACATAAATGTTTTATAGTTAATATTGAAAATTTTAATATCCTAACTAATAGTTAACCTATCAAATTCATACCCGGATGGAGTGCCACTTGGAACGAGGACGGGGATAGATGGCTCGGACTGGCCGGGGGAGTTATTATCCCAGGCTGTCACCCCCATTGTATTAATTTCCCATGGCATACACCATGCGGAGAGTTAATTCAGTGTGCCTGACGGAGCTCTCGGATGAGCGATCCAGCCAGGCTTCCAGTACTAGATATTTGCAGCAGTCTCGTCGGCCTTCAATGGCGATGGAAGAGGCATCTTCGACTCCTCACAAAGTTAAAGGCAACCCCGACATGCATTTCTTCTTGTTTTTCACCTGGCATGCTCACCACACAGAGCTCTTCGGCCCTCACGAACTTCCTGGCTTCATTGCTTGCACCCTATGTGTCCTCTTGGCCTCAAATTGCCACCAGCGTCCCCCCACCGCCCCCTCTCACCCCCTCCATCCCCCTGCTCCTCCCATAATTCCCTAAGAGCGTGGGAAGCCCAGGGGGGGTGCCATAAAAACAAACGCTCTCACTCAGGCCACCAAACTCATCGCCTCTCAACGAGCTCTAATAGCTCATTTCAATCGTTCCCACAACACCACCAGGAGCACTCAAACAACCTTGCGCACTCTGAAAATGGAGACCCCGTCCTCCTCGGTGCACTCTCCAATGCCACCTCTGCATTATCGCGTTCTCACTGTGAAGGAAGAGGTGCCTCCTCCACCTTTGCACCCTAGCCCCACCACTATCAAAGAGGAGATGCCACCTCCAGCTTTGCATCCAAGCCCGAGCTCGATGAACGTGACATCGCCACCCTTAGAGGTGTGCCTCCCCACTACCACCAGCCTTCTCACCCCCCCAGTTCTCAGGCTAGGCGAGCCTTACTACGGGGATGGGAGTTGCATCGTGGAGGAGGAAATCCCTCCAAGTTGGAAATTGATAGATGCAGGAAAGGATTTAACTGCAGCGGAAGACAAAGGCATGGACAAGAGAGAAAAGAGCTCGCACTTTGCCTATCATCTGGCAGAGGAGCATCTTGAGCTCCTCTTCGACATCCATCAGCAGCAGGACGAACAGGTGCATGGCCAAGGGATTATCAATCAACAACTGGACATGCTGCTTGAGGCATTCACAGATGCTCCAGCGCAAGCCTGTTGTCCAACTTGCAAGCAAATATTCACCCTGACATACACCACTCATGGACATCCAGGTTCTCTAATGGCATGACGCGGCTCACCCCAGGTCCCAGCTTTTTGTCAATTACAGATATAGAGTAGATAGTGATAAGATAGTTTTCACTCTCTATTTTGGTTGTGAAATCCTCTTAGTAATGGCGGCTATGAACGAGACCAGCCCTAGGTTAGATAGATGGAACCGAGTTCCTATAGACACTAGCAATTCTCTACTCATTTTTTGTAAAATATTTTTCAGACATGATAGACACAATCTCGCTTGGAGCCACATATTCAGATTTCCCTCTTGT